>JAQLOM010000032.1:20157377-20170080 GCA_030068315.1 Chrysichthys thysi
TTGGATTTTTACAACATTATTGTTGAAATACACAGTCCTGAAAAAGGGGCGTTTCTTTTTTTGCTGAGTATAGTTTTAGCCATATAATGTATTTTAGGGATCTATAATCTGTCACATAACCAATAAAACCTATTATATTAAGTAAGTCGTTCAATTTCAGAAGAATTAAGTGGCAACAGTATGTATTTAAGTTGCCCTATGAGCCCTATGAAAGACTGTTGTCCAGTCCTGAATGGAGTCTCACCTCAAGCACATAAATTTGAAGAAAAATAAAGAGCCTTTATGTTATATGTTACACATTAGAGCACAATGAAATTCTTTTCTCTCATGTCCCAAATTGTCAGGAAGCTGGAGTCAGACTGCAGGGTCAGCCATGATGCAGCACCCCACAGGGTTAACCTAGGAAAACCCAGACCATCTTATCATAATAGGAAAATATCACTATTGGGTAAAATGATGATACAGACTCTGTGAACCCAAAAAGTCCCCCCCCCCAATTAATCCTTTCCTATTACATGTTATGAAATGGCCCTTATGAGACCTCCAGGGATATTCACTATTGTCCACTAACCAATGAGTGGGTTGAATATAAGAGTGAAATAAAGCTTCACTCCAGGGGTGTTACAAGGTTACGGGTCTTAATCAAGGAAACAGGGTCTGTTTGGTGGTGCTGGGGCTTGAACCCTCAACCAGACAGCCACCAGTACTGTAAAAATGTACAAATGACTGTAAAAATCTGGAAAAAGAACTAAATGTGAGGAAATATCCGACAGGTGGCAGCAGAGACCAGTTTAAATATCTTTTTTTTTTTTAATTATTAAATTACTGCTTTGCTATACTGTACTGTATACCTGTAACGTAATTAAATTTATTCTTCTTCGTGCTTGGTTGTTTTGATGGTAACAAGTGCATGACAAAAATATATACGGATATTAAAGTAATAAGTGTACAGTGTGCTAGTTCTGCACAGTCAGGGTTAAACCCAGTGTACTCAATGACCCCCTCACACTGAACACGATTCTGAGCTCATGTTAGAATATGTGCTGTGTTGGCCATTTTTAGGTTTACTATAGAATCAAATGCTTTATTTATTTTTATTTTAAAGAGAAATACTTAATAACCTAACCTAATCAACAACAAAATAAGTTAGTAACTGTGTACATTTATTGATAGACCAGACCACTGTAGTGTATCAATGACAACTCGGATTAGCCAATGAATTAGTCGTTAATGGAAACGAGGAGAGCGCACGGTCCAATCGGGATGCGAGGGAAGCTGAAAGTCCCGCCTCTCAGGGTTTACGCAGCCAATCAGACAGCAGCATTTATGAATAATTCACTCTGGCTTGCTTTGGGCAGTGACGCAGAGAGGGATACAGATGCTCGAGTCTAGTTTGCCGTTAAATTTTTAGGATTTCGCGCAGTTTTGACGAACCGACCGGGTGTTTTTTTGTTTTTTGTTTATCATTAGGATTTGTATCGACGTATCAACTCGAGTAAATGTAATAATAGTAATAATAATAATAATAATAATAAATAAAAAAAAAAACAAAGGCGCGTACTCGTCAAGCGAAAGCGCTTCTTTATGTCGATATTGGTGTGGTGTCGCTGATTTAGGAAAAACAAAGATGCCGCAACCCAAATCTCGAAAAATCGCCGTGCTGGGTTACAGATCCGTGGGTAAGTGGAGACCAGCCGTGTGTGTCGGGTATCCGGCCGGACGGAGGCTGTGCCTGGGTTAGCTGGGTGGCTAATTGTCAGTTATATTTTGCTAACGTTGGCTTACGCACGGCTTAAGCGTGTCTGCAGTGCGTGCGCGCGCGTGTGCGCGAGCAGCAAGAGAGCGCGTGAGCGTGTGTGCGTCCTCTCATTGATTGACTGTGGGACAGTTGCATGGCTCTCGTGACACACTTCCCTAGACAGAGCTAGCTAGCTAACCAGCTACATCTCATGTGTATTACATCTTGAAAATATTTATAAAGTCGTGTTGGGTTTTTTGTTTTTTGTTTTTTTTACAGTGACCATAGGTGCAATTATGGATATTTGGCTAGTTTTGTGTGTGTGTGTGTGTGTGTGTGTGTGTGTGTGTGTGTGTGTGTGTGCGCGCGGAAATGGTACATTCCTAAAATAACTTGATGATGATGCTCGTGACCTTGCGTTGAAATGTACTTCATGTGTTTCATTTCCTTTCCCGTGCATGCGCCTATTTATTTGGGAAGCTCCTGGCATCCATGAAGGGTAATTAACCCCCAACAAAACAAAATAATACTCTTTCAAACCCCCTCTAAAGGTCAGAAACGTTTGCTGATGTAAATCTTCATCACTGCACAGGTTATGGGAATGCACCTGGCTGGGATGAGGTTTACTAGTGTGACTAGTTTAGCCTTTACTCTACTAATCTATTGCATGAGATTTGCCCAGAAAGTGAGTAGCAGTGTTTCAGGGGTTACACAGGTGTACCGCGTGCCCTAGAAGACGCCAGATGATATCATGGATCATTTTGCATATCGAAACATTTTCTGAAGGTGCTTAGAACTAAGTGGAGTTTTATCACAACCGAAAAGAATAATGTTCATGAACGAGCGTGTGGTCATGACAATGTCTGTGTTAACTGTACGCACTTTAAGGGCATGCTCACACCAGGCGATCCAGACCGCTCACAGGAGGATTTAACCCCCAAAGACCAAATCAATTGCCCAGTGAGATCGCCCTGTGCCGCGGATCACTTGGGCTTGTGCAACGGGTCTGCGTGATCACAAACCACACCCAGGGACCGAACTCAAACACACTTTCCATTTCGTTGGAGGATATTAGGGTTAATAACAGGTCTGGCTCTCACCTTGTAGATGTGTGGTACAAGGCTCCTGAACCTAGTTGAGTTCACCTGAAATTATAACCTGATAACGTTTCTGTCAAGAGCACACAAGATAGAAAGCACTGAGAGTAGGTAGTTGGGAAACAAGGGCGTGAAGGAAATGGTTATAAATGGAATAACACCCTTTTTGTTAGTTGTAATAAATCAAAGAAGAGTGTTTAAAACAAAGAGTAAAAAGTGCAGGTGTCAAGGTGGGTAGAATGAGAGCTTCACAGCTCTAGGGTCCTGGTTTTAATCCTGAGCTGGGGTCACTGAGGAGAGTCGCATGTTCTCCCCGTCTTTGGGTGGGTTTCCATAAACACACGGAAAAGGACTGGCTGTGCTAGATTGCCCTGGGTGTAAATGAGTGGTGATGGTGATGGACTGGTGTACTGTCCGGGTTGAATTCTCCTGATATATCCCAGTGTTATGGGATGGAGTCTGTGAATGATTGAATGAATTATTCAAAAGTGGCCATTGGAAATGAGGAGGTTCAATAATTTAATGACTGGGAAGGTTGGTGCAAACTAGTGCAGACTTAACCAAACTCTTTAAACCAAGCGGCGTGGTGTGAGCCAGAGAGTTGTACTGAGTGCAGGATAGTTGCTAACATCTGCTAAATACATCACCAGGTTTGTAACCATGCTCTTTTTTTAAAAAAAAAAAATTATTTCTTAAATACAGCCACTGAATGGGTTGGAAACACTGGTGAAAGAGCAGCATTGATATCCAGTGTCCTTAATGCTTGATTTGACCGTGCAACGTACACATAACGCTCAACTTGCGTTGGCTCTGCTTTGCATGATTAATTGCTTGATTGCATGGGAATTTTCAGGCTCTTAGTCTGTCGCACACTGAGTGAGGTGTGGATTGTTGCACCTAAAGCATCCGAATACAAAGTATTTACATGGTGTTTGGGCCGCAGTAGATTGCTACTATGATACAAAATGCCATTGCAGAAGCCACAGTCATTTGGAGTAGGCGTGCATCATCTGCATGTTGTGTAAAGAGGATCATTTTCATCCATATACATCCAAGAGCACACTGATAAATGGAATGACATCAATCTGTTTGACTTTCATTCATTCATTCATTCACAGTATCCTGGTTGGGATTGCAGTGTATCCTGCAACTCTGTTTTACTCCTAGCCAATCTAGCTATTAGCATATATTTTGGAAGGTAGGAGGAAACAGGAGAACCTGGGAAAAAAACCCCAGAGAGAACATGTGAAACTCCACACAGACAGTAACTCAACCTGAGGATCGAACTGGGGACCCTGGAGCTGGGAGATTTGCAGACTCGTGGGGCAGTCTGGGAAAACTTGGCATATTGTGAAATTTTGACGTTTCACATTTCCGCTGAGCTGAACTGTGTTTATTTAAAATGGATCTCAACTAGGCGTAAAGGTTTAACATTTTTAACATCTGGTCACGGCTGAAAGTGGGGGGGGGGGGGGGGGAGAAAATGGCCTTTTTCTTTACACCGGCGGATAAATTTTAAGTGTTTAGCTTTGCTGTGATGCTTGATGAGGAAATGACACTTGGTTTAGCAAGGTTTTGCACATCTTTGGACAGGCCAACTGTGGTTACAAAGGACAGTAAAAATCAATCGGCTGTAGATCAGGATTGTAAGGTTTTTGCCCTGAATATCTGGTTAGCCAGTATTTGTAATTATCTGGATGATACTCAGTAACTAAAGTCCGAAAGCTAAAGAAGTCACGACTAAAATGAAGACCTTTACTGCACTAGGTAACCAGTTGGCTTGGTTGTATTAGATGTGAGATTCTTTAGCTTAGTGCTTCACCTGGACTTGCGCTCTGTGTTTCCCCGTTGGGAATACCTTTCAGATAGTGTAATTCCTGAGCTCTGTCAAACAGTTTATTTCCACATAGACCACATTATTAAAAAAAATAACGTTACCTCAGTGGACTGTACAAGTGATGTATTGAGTTCTGCTGTCAGCCCCATGTTCATGCTAAGATTAACAGCTCAGTGGATCAATTTGCCTTCACTGCTTGACAGTAAGCCCTGAATCAGCTGCATGCACTTATGGCACTTTTTTGTTGCCATGGTTTGAGAAGGCTGGTGTGGAAGAACTCAAGTGTCTTGCACAGAACCCGGACATCATTCCCACTGAGCACCTTTGGGATGAACTGGAACACAGACTGCACCCTGACTAATGTGCAAATCCCCACAGCGACACTCCAAAATCTAGTGTAAAGCCCTCCCAAATGAGTCAAGGTTATCATAACGGCAAAGGAGGAATAAATCTGAAATGGGATGTTCAACAAGCACACGTTTGAGATGGTCAAGTGTCTACAGCCATAACATTAAAACCACCTGCCTGATATTGTGCATGTCTCCCTTGTGCCGCCAAAACATCCTTGACCCACCGAGTTCTCCACAGGATCTCTGAAGGTGTGCTGTGGTATCTGACCAAGATGTTCGCAGCAAATCCTTTAAGTCCTCTAAATTTTGAGATGGGTCCTCCATGGATCGGACTTGTTTATCCAGCACATCCCACATATCCCACTTTGTCATGTTCCTCAAACCATTCCTGAACAAGTTTTGCAGTGTGGCAGGGAGCATTATCCTGTTGAAAGAGACCACTGACATTAGGGAATACCGTTGCCTTGAAGAGGTGTACTTGGTCTCCAACAATGTTTAGGTAGGTGGTACATGTATAATCAACATTCACATGAATTCCAGGACCCAAGTTTCCCAGCAGAACATTGTCTTGAGCATCCCACTGTCTCTGCTGGCTTACCTTCTTCCCGTAGTCCCTGGTTAGTGACTTGCACACGCACACAGCCATCCACATGATATAAAAAGAAATGTGATTTATCATACCAGGCCACCTTCTTCTACTGCTCCATGGTCCACTTCTGATGCTTGTGTACCCATTGTAGCCACTACGGGACAGGGGTCAGCATGCGGCTGTGATACGCTGTGTGTTCTGACACCTTTCTCTTTTTGCCAGCATTAACTTTTTCAGTGATTTATGCTACAGTAGCTCTTCCATGGAATAGGACCAGATGGGCTAGCCTTTGCTCCCCGATCAGTCCTCATTGCTGGTCCACCGAATGTATATCCTCGGACCACTTTTGGAGAATTCTGACTGCTGAATACATGGAACAACCCAAAAGACCTGGTGTTTTGGAG
The DNA here is from genome assembly GCA_030068315.1 of Chrysichthys thysi. Lineage (NCBI taxonomy): Eukaryota > Metazoa > Chordata > Actinopteri > Siluriformes > Claroteidae > Chrysichthys > Chrysichthys thysi. Next base: position 20,163,393 of record JAQLOM010000032.1, read on the forward strand.
ATTCTCTCAGCCAGTCGTGCATCCATCACAGTTTGGTCCTTGTCAAAGTTATACAGACACTTACACTTGCCAATTTTTCCTGCTTCCAATACATCAACTTTGAGAACTGATTGTTCACTTGCTACCTATTCTATCCCACCCCTTGACAGGTGCCAATGTAACAAGATAATCAGCGTTATTCACTTCACCAGTCAGGGGTTTTAACACTATGGCTGAATGATGAAAGATTATAAGGTATAAAAAAAACCATGAAATTTCCTGAAATGTATTTCATGGTTTCTGAAACTTGAGATGACCTCCAGTTAAAGTTGTGAAGTATGTTATTGGCAGACAGCAGAATTCAATCTCAACGACGTCCAATGGGTTTTCCCGGACCACCACACACATCCAGGACCAAGACTGGATCAGTGAACGTTCATTCATTTTACTCCACCTGCCCTTGTTACCTCCAGCTTCAATGATCAGCATTGTCTGCATGTATAAATGTATTAATTCACCATGCACATGCTGTTTCATATAGCACTACCCTGGAATTCCAGCTTTTCTGGCTTTTTCTTCCAAATGAATCATCTTCTGGCACTGTAATGCAGACTGCAGTCAGGTCTTTTTTCAGGAGTTTCATCACCGCAGGTCTGTCCCAGTCACTACAGTGTCTAGAAATTCAGACAAGCTGCACTTATTTCAGGAGTCTCAGCAACCGATAGCTCCATGTAACTTTGCTTTATTGTGTGTTCTTTTGTGTAATCTCACACCCACATCTGTGCCTTTTTTTATTTATTTATTTGTTTTATTCATTCATTTATTTATTTATTTCCCCTGCGATGAGCAGTCAGAGCTCTGTGATCCACCCACCTACCCACTCTGCCACTGGGCCTATTTATAGCAGGAGCCATGCTTTCATTTCCACGTGTCTTCATTAAAGCTGAGAGGGTTCGGAAAAGCTCCTACATGTGGTTGGTTTCCCTGAAAGCTGTCTTATGCAACCTTTAAGTCTCAGAAGGCGTTATATGAAGATCAAGTTACTGCAATGTCATAAAGAAGTGTGGCATGTAGTTTTGCACTTGGGGGGGGGGGGGGTTCTCTTTTCTAATTTGGGGGGTGGGGCTAAAAAGCAAAACAAACCTGAAATGAAGAGACTGGTGAGATCATGGCAGGGATGCAGATAGCAGTTATTCTGAAGTATGTTTGAAATGATGATTATTACAAATTTAGACCACATTAATATTACGATATTAAAAGTAATTAAACCTCTAGTAAATTTCATACATATACGTTTTTAATACTAGTCCAGTATTTATGTTTTCCCTAAAATCAGAATCCTACATTTGACTTTGGAGATGAAAGAAGTTTCCATTTTCAGCCACATTTGTTTGTTTTTCAGGACGAACTTGTCTCTGTACCATTCGGAGTCGATAAATTGTTTAAAAGTATAATGACACCAGTCCTCCGTTCTGTTTGAATTCTCTTTAAGGCCAATAGCACATTGTGTCTTTTAGCTCTGGAGGTCGAGCGTGGTTATATAACCTGTTAATAGATTCCAGCAGCATCCATTCAGACGCAGTGTGAATCTTAGCTTCATCTCTCGCTGAGCTGCGTGTTCCTGTGCGAGTAGTCACGTCGTCCTTTGGGCTTTTCCCTCTGAATGAGGGCTTGAATTTTACGCATGCTGGCGGGATTGAGCGGTTGTTATAGCAACAGGCTGCGGTATATGGCTGCCCACGCGCTCGGACATCTCGTGCTGCTGCTACTCCAGCTCTGCGCTCCTCTACTACACAGGAAAAGAAATCACTCAAACTCAGGGGCTACCCTCGGTCCTATCTGAGCTAAAATCAGGAACCTGAATTCAAAATTACATTGTTTTAAATGGTTGACTCATTCTGCCTGACTGACTCAGATTATGTATGGTTTATATAGTGTTTGTTACCAGTAGCACTCAACCAACATTTTCTGTTTTTAAAACTAAGATGCAAGACAGATGCAAAAAGTACAGCAAAGTGTTTGGAATTAAATAAATAAAGTTGGCACATTTGCTTTGGTATAAGGAACAAAACACTTCAGAAATTTTGTTATTGAGATGGCAAAAGTTAAAGCTGGTTTATACTATATCTACTTTATACTACATAGATTGATGTAGACTCTACGCCAAAGGTACGGCATCAACACTCCCCTTGTGTGAAGTATTTTAAGGTGTGCGAGTCCTCTAGGAGGCGCTGACACATGAAACGCATTTGAGTTTATAGCTTTTATACAAAGAAGAGCAAAAAAAAAAAAAACAGTGCAAGTTCTGTGATTGTCAGAATAATAAACCGAAATTGACAAAATAAAAAGATAAAATAAAATGATTATAAACCAAGTGAATTCTCACTGAAAGCATTTTTGAAGCATTTTAACTCATCTGTATGCAGCAGTATGAGCGGCTCGAGGCGCTTCAGCGTAACTTGTATTTAAATCCACAATTTTAACAATCGCTGATTGACTGCTGCTTTATTATTCTTATTGAGTTGTTCTTGTTCACACCCTCGACGCTGTGCGTTTAATGGGAGTCTGCTAGAAGTAAAAGATAGAAAATTGTAGGCAAAAATGCAAAATGCATTTAACAGCTTTAATAGAAGTAACTGAGAGAAATTGAACATATCACTTTTCCACACAGTCCCCATGCAAGATGACACATTTGTTGTATCGGTCAACGAGGTTCTGCATTATTGCAGAGAAGTTTGTTGGCTACTCCCAAAGCCAGATGAGCACCGCTTCCTTTACTTCATCATCAGAGGTGAATTTGACTGCACAGCGCCTCCTTCAGTGAACTGAAGATGTGATCGCTCGACACCAGATCCGGGCTGTAAGGAGGACATGGAAGATGTTGGAACCTGAGCCATCGCACTGTCTCTACTGTCATTGCTGCTGTATGAGGACGTGCATTGCCATGGTGCAGCAAGACTGTTTTGGACAGCATTCCTCTTCTTTTGCTGCAAATTGCAGGTTTAAGTTCACTTTGCAGCAATGCACAGTAATTTGTACTGTTCACTGTTTGCCTGTGCACTTCGAGATGCACTAGATTAGGAACCTTCTTGTTCCAAAAGCGTGTTAACATGATTTTCTTGGTGGAGGGCTGACTTTTGAATTTCTTTTCTTCACTGGAGAAAATGGATGTCTCCACTCCATGCTTTGTGTTTTGCTCTCCAGGTTATCGTGTAGTTTAAAAAAAAATTGCCTTTATTGTCTGACTCTCCCTCATGATAGATTTCTGAAGAAAAAGGAGCACCTGGAAATGCACAAGAGGAATGTGACGCTATCAAGCAGAGCGACCAATCACAGTTGTGGTTGTCTGCATCACCGTGACCTGTAGTTACATTTCTGGGGAAGTGCGTGTCAGGCTGGATTACAGTTCATGATTGATTTGATTATTTTCCTTAAAAAAATACTTTAAAGACAGATTCAAAGACACAAATGTGAAAAGAAAAAAAAATTACAGGGTGCGGCGCAGGTTTTGTCTTAACGTCACTCTGTACGTAAAACTTTCTGGGGAGTAATAAGAAGTGGGTCATCAATGTTAACGTCTCTGAGCAATGCTTGACATTTTATAAGGGCATCCTTGAGCTGTAAATAGTTCCCCTGTGGGCCACGTGTGAATGCAGTGTGCTTTAATGGATGTATGCGGTTAATACAATGCTGTCTGTCATTTTCACATTTCTGTGTGTTTTGTTTTTTTTCATTGCAGGGAAATCCTCTTTGACAATACAGTTTGTGGAAGGCCAGTTTGTGGACTCGTACGACCCGACTATAGAAAACAGTAAGTGCATTTCAGTTAATCTCGCAGACTGAGATGGAGTCAGAGGACAGAGAGAGGCCCTGTTAAGTAACTGCTCTCTGCTTCATTGTGTGTGTGGGTGGGTGTGTGTGTGTGTGGGTGTGCTATTAGTAGAATTACACAATTAGACCTCATTTCTCTCCTGCAGCTGTATGATGTGATTGTGTGTGAGTCTGTACAGGGGCCTTGGAGAAACGCCAGGTAGAGTTGTGTTCTTCGTTCCTCAGTGAAGGCTGCGGTGTGGACGCGATTGCTGTGTGACGCTCGGCTCTGTCGGAATCAGCAGTTCTGTTCCTCATTAGGAAGCAGAAAGGACGCTTACACAGCCGACTATTCGCATGCAGTTCAGCAGCAGTACAGCATGAGCCTGCCAAAGCACTGCTCATTGCTGACACCTCAGCTTTCAGAAGCACCTCGTATCTACGTATGCCACAGGCGTCATCTTTTCAGTGACATTTTCATCCAGCATAGACAGAGCAGCTTTAATACCCGACAGTGAAACTGAGAGCTTCTAGCTTGTTGTGTTGAGATATGTGATACGAGTAGTGCAGCTTCTGTAGGCTTCCTCCAAAAGGGGAAAAAAAGTGGGTGGAAACATCGGGCCATATTTAGCCACTGACTGACTTATTTATTTGTTAATTTATTTATTTTTCTTTTTATCATACAGTGAAATCCTTTTGCAGGCTTCTGAGTTGTGCTGCTTAAGTAAAGCTCCTAAATCATCTTCGGGGGTTTTTTGGTTTTGTCCGACTTTCCTCTACAGACTCTAATAACGATGCTGGCATGAAGCGTTGGATTGGTATCAGATTTGATGTAACACATTTTTCACTTATCAGCTTCACTTGTGCGTTTTTTGTTTTGTTTTGTTTTTTTCTTTTTGCTGTTAATGTCATGCTTACTGACTCACCATGGATCTCACGTGTCAATACAGGACATAAACTCTCTTCAGACTAATGCTTAGCACCAGAAGCTCACACATGGCATCGCCGGTTACTAAGAGCATTCCAGAAGCAGCTTTGTATCAGGTGCTGGCCAATATTATATCAATAGCCCCTCGGTACATTAATGAAAAAGGAAAAGCACATCGTTCGGGCTTGGAGAGCGTGTACTTGGTATAGATTTGTGGAAGACGGGCCCTTTGTTGAGAGCACAGCTTTGTAGGTAAATTTGTGCACACAAATTCACAAAGGTTCCTCCGTTTGGTAATGTACAAATGGGTGACAAGTAAAAGGAAAGCCCAAATAAATCACCATGCTCAGGACTTGGACCACTTCTGTCCACCACACCAGGTTCAATGGAACAGATTCTTAAGTCTGTGGAAATGTACCAAAGGCATGAACACCATTGTTCAGAAAGAGATTCCCTTTGGTGGTGATCTGCTGATGGCAGACCTGGACACACATCAGATCAACTTGGCAAAAAAAAAATTATAATAATAAAAAATCCCCCCGCGACCCTGAACAGGATTAAGCGGCAGAAGACGAATAAAGATGAAATAATAAATCCATGAATAAAAGAGATGTGATGTGTAAAAATGGAATTGGCAGAACTTTCTCTCCTGTGAACAGGAGTAGTTCTAGTTAAGTGTCAGTTTGTGTATGTGAAAGACGGCAGATTTTCTTCAAGAGGATGATACAGCATGAGCAGCCAGTCGAAAAGGTTCAGTTGGCTGTCTCCGAGTTAGCCTTCACCCTCTCCGGCTAGTAGCTGATGTGTGACGGGGAGAGCTGCCTAGCAGTTGGGAATTGGCAGATAATCAAATTGTGGAGACAGTGAGGGGAAAATAAAAACAAAATAACAATTTTGATTAATTTTGTGTCTACCTTCTCTAATTTCGATCAACTTTGAAGGTTCACTATGAAGGATTCAATAAAGTGAATTGCCCCTCCCTTTCGAGGCATGTATTAGATGTACGGTGGCTGGCAGGTGCCCGAAGTGTACTTCCAAGTACAATCACCCTGCTTTGCTTTTTCTGGGCTTTAATAAGTACGATCCTCCATTTTTCAAGATCTGGGTTCTCTTGTTAGCCAGTGCCAGCAAACAACGATTCCTCTTACAACCTGATTTCCAGAAAAGTTGGGACGTTCTTTAAATTTTAATAAAATGAAAACTTAAAGACTTTCAAATCACGGGAGCCAATATTGTATTCACAACAGGGCATAGATAACAAATGTTTAAACTGAAATTTTACAATTTTATGCACAAAATGAGCTCATTTCAAATTTGATGCTTGCTACAGGTCTCAAAATAAAAAAAATAGTTGGGACAGGGGCATGGTTACCATGGTGTAGCATCTCCTCCTCTTCAAAACAGTTTGAAGACATCTGGGCATCGAGGTTATGAGTTTCTGGAGTTTTGCTGTTGGTCCCTTTCTTGCCTGCTATAGGTTTCCAGCTGCTGAAGAGTTCATGGTCGTCTTTGACGTATTTTTCGCTTAAAGATGTACCAAATGTTCTCTATAGGTGAAAGATCTGGACAGCGGGCAGCCAATTCAGCACCTGGACTGTTGTAATGACTGCAGTATGTGGTTTTGCATTGTCCTGCTGAAATACACAAGGCCTTCCCTGAAGTAGACGTCGTCTGAAGGGGAGCAGATGTTGCTCTAAAACCTTTATATAACTTTCAGCATTCATAATTCCTTCCAAAACATGCAAGCTGCCCATACCGTATGCACTTGTGCCCCCCATACCATCAGAGATGCTGGCTTCTGAGCTGAACGCTCATAATACTCGTCTGACCATAGAACACTTTCCCACTTTGAAACAGTCCATTTCAAATGAGTCTTGGCCCACAGGACATGACTGCGCTTCTGGAGCTGCTCAAATATGGCTTCCTTTTGGCATGATAGAGCTTTAGTTGGCATCTGCAGATGGCACGGCA
>JAQLOM010000032.1:20205473-20222038 GCA_030068315.1 Chrysichthys thysi
CAGCACCTTGATATGCCACACCTGTGAGGTGGGATGGATTATCTCGGCAAAGGAGAAGTGCTCACTAACACAGATTTGTGAACAACATTTGAGAGTAATGGGTCTTTTGTGTATGTAGAAATGTTTCAGATCTTTGAGTTCAACTCATGCAAATTGGGAGCAAAACCAAAAGTGTTGCATTTCATATTTTTGTTCAGTATAGATACTACACAGTGCAACCTGGTACTACTCTCACTTCAACAACACTGAAGGCTAGGCACCGTTGAATTTTAATGACTGTTTAGCATCTATTTCATGTACCAGCATACTACCACTCCGGCCATGTGGAAGTCATTTTGCTATGTATTTATAAATAAACATAACATTTGTACATGTACAGGTGTGTAAAGATGCCTTTTCAGGTACAGATGTTATATCAGTAGGTGTGTTTCCATGAATCTGCATTAAGCCTTTATGGGGCATTAATTGAACTACAGTGGTGCCTGTGGTTCATGAACACAGTCTGTTCCAGGAAAGTGGTTGTGAACCAATTTGTACGCAAACCAAAGCAATTTTTCCCATGAGAAAGCATTGAAATTCAATTCATTTGTTCACAAGACTACCAAATAATCATTTTTGTTAATCAATTTCGGGTTTTTTAGAAAAAACTTGAAGGAAAAACACAATATACAGTAATCCCTCGTCTTTTGTGGGGTACGCCACCCCAAAATATATATATATATTTTTAAATAGTTTACGTGCTAAATTATCCTCCAACACTCTTTAAACACTTTCTAGACACAATTAGACATGTAAAGAAAACATTTGCGAGCATATAGCGAGGTGAATTTTGTGTCGAATTCGTAGAAACATCACATGCGAGTAATGCAACGGGCGAAGGACTGGGATGTTCGTGAATGCTGGTTGCATCTTGCAGGTTGCGTACGCATCATAGCAGCAGCCAATCACAACCAAGTTTAAATGAAAAGGGCAATCCGATTGGCCTAAAAAAAAATCCGCAAATAGCCAGGGGCACGAAATGTGGGGCACACGATATAGCAGGGGATTACTGTAGTATAAAAATACATTAATAATAAAAGAAACTTAGTAACTAAAGTAAAAAAAAAAAACAAAAAAAAACAACCAGTATACAGTAGTGTAAAATAAAGTTCACACTTTGCTTACCTTTGTAAGGAAGAGTTTGGGTGTGAAGGAAAGGACAAGAGGAATGGTGGATTGGGGGGCTACTGTGTAGACTTTATGGCTATAAAGGCTATAGAGCGCATCAGCACCACTAATGGTTGCTAGAGACCGATACGTACACATTGTCTCAGTGCGTGGGGGCTTGGGATGACGTAGCTTTAGGATGGTGTCGGTCAAGAGATCTGTTCGTCAGCCAAATTTTATATGTGAACCAATGCATTTTTTTGATGAAATTTTTGGTCGCAAACCAAATTGTTCGTAGGCCACTGCATTCGTGAACCGCAGGCACCACTCTACTTGAAAATCAAATATTTCAACCCTAGAGTATTACTGGGGAACATTACAAAATTTTATATTACAAGAACATTTTTCATTTATATGTGGCAAATCAACGTCAGTAGAATTAACATATATGGCCAGTGCAAGGTAAAGGTTTTCCAAAAACTATATATATAGACGGCGCCCCCCAAAAATTGTATACACACTTCAGCAGTGGTTATCTCTGCCCATTTAATAAAATCCAAATTGAATGATGGCATCAGTGAGTAGAGACGTGAGAGCAGTATGTAGAGTGTGGAGAGACGTGTATACAATAATACAGCTTTTACATTTTTCGGGCCCCTCTATATGTGTGTATATACTGAAGAATGAGGAAAGGACACACCATGGGGGCCATTTAAGATGTCTGTTTAAGTTACCAAATACGGGTCTTTGCATGATAAATGGGTAATGCTCAATTTGAATTACATGCTAGGTGTTTTTTAACCAGGATTTGATAACTCAATACTGGCAAAATAGAAATGTAAACACCTTTTTTCACATGACATGGCATGAAGAGCAAATGAAAATGCTGCCTTTCTGGAAAAAACAAAGAGCACTCTATAAGAGCTACTATGAAAGGAGAAACTATCACAAGAAAAAAAAAAAACAGCTTTAACTGTACAACATTTGGAGACACACACCATTCACAATTGTTGTGCTGAAAATTTTTAAATATTGCTTCTATTTTGTGCAAAACCACAATGGAACCTCAGGTAATCCTAAGATTTCATAAAGATGAATTATGTGTGCATGCATCAATGATATTACTGCTGAAATACCAAAAAAGCAGAAGTGTTTCAGCCACAATCTCATTTAAAATCCCTGTACACATTTTGTGTCTTTACATGGCCATCATTACATGTCACTGCTCTTTATGATCACACGATTAATATCCTAAAGATCGTTTTTAGTCTTTATATGCCATCATTGCATCTAATTGATCGTTACGATCACACAATTGATTTAACATCTATACCTGAAATTATATCCATACATGTACAGATGATATATATTTAGAAATACATTGCCCTGTCCTTCCATATGGTGTATCCTGGTAAAAATTCAAATTCTTATGTTTACAAGCCTAGACTTAATCAGTTTGTCATATCTATAAAGATAGTTGCACCAACACCATTGTGGGGTTAATATAAAATTGAGCAGACTGTTTAGAGTAATGTCATGTTCCATCAAATCTAGATCAGAGTCCAGTCAGATTCAAAATGAAACATAGTAAGTTATCAATTTCCACAGTAAACATTATTATTTGCACCTTTTAATTGGGTAATCATTTACTATGCTACAGTACAGTCTGTCTATGCTGAAGTTACTATTTAGGACAACACCAATTTAACATAATTTATGTCCAAATTCTATCAGAGGTACTGCAGTTTATTCCCATAATTAAAGGCTTAAACTTGTGAGGTGTTGATAAGTTTTGGATTACTTGCCTCAAAGGAAAGCTCAAATATGTTATAACCATCTGATTTAAATTGTAAATAATGATACTTGCAGATTAGTGGACATACACAGGACACTACTGCCAGTGCATTTCATTCATTTTTATTGGCTGTAATGTGAACACAGTGCAACCAATATTCAGTTGTTATGACACTGTGACCTTGAGCAAGGCACTTCACTAAAGCAGCTCTGTGAAACCCTTACTACGGCTGGTTAATATTAACTGTCGTGTTAAAAAGAGCAAACAAAATGTAAAACATTTGAATTTTCACAGCATGTGTACAGCTATAATAGACATTGCTGCTGGAGGAAAAGCAGTAAACTTTACATGAAAAGTTATGGTATTGCATAAATAACATGATGAACACGCATATGAGCAATACAACACTTTATTCAAGACAAGGTCCATTAGGAGGTCAAGATGATGCCAATATTTTGACTACCAAAAGTATGAATATTTCCATGCTCTTCCTGGCATCTCTATGGCCGCAGTCGCAATTTGCTTTAACAAGGAAAATAAAGCATGAAAATACTGCAAGTGTGTTACTTGATTCAAAAACAAGATGATTGAAAAAAGAAAATCATTCATACACACACACACACACACACACACACACACACACACACACACACACACTTCACTGACAAAGCAGCTTTTTAGAATTCTATACTGTAGTTCCTTTGGCATCAATGCATAGTGAAGGACTTGTGTGATTGAACATGTATAATATCAACAGTATAAATCAGACCACTACTATATTACAGAATATAAAAAATACACTTCTTGATCATTCATGAAACCTAGAATTAACACATTTAGATGATTTGACACTTTCAGCCATTTTGATGAATCCTAATACCTTTAATCTTAAAATTATTATTGAAAATGCATTTCTGGTCTAAGTAAGAAAGCTATATATATTAATTTAACCCATGTTGTCAGAATGAGGAGTACAGCCCAAGCCTGCGTGCTGCCTCTGACTTCTTGGGACATTTGAGCTGGGGGAAGGGGTAGTATGGACTCAGGGGGGTTTGAGTGGACCGGTAGCTCCCACAGCTCAATTGTCTGGACATCACTGCAGGTGCAGAGAACTTCCTAAAACCCTCAGATCCACAATCCTCCTGCACTTTGTTGCCAAGATGTTGTCTATTGTCATAACCTTCACAGTCCTCAGATAACTGATCGCTTAAATCTGTGACCTCCACACTGTGCACTGTGTTATCTGTAGAGGTTGATATTGAGTCTCCAGTGCTGGTCTTGTGGTTGCTGGGTTGAGACTGATTGGTGTCACGAATCGAGCAGGTCCTGCGGTACATTCCCAGGTGTGTGCGCCACGTGGCATTGTCTGGGTCCCTGACAAAGTCAAACTGATGTTCTTGGACAGATGCCTGCCTCATAAGGGTGTGTCGGGCCTGTCGCATGGGAACTACGTTGACCAGGGATTTTCCAGAAATCTCCTCATTGTTGGATGATGCTGGGTTGAAAAATACAATGCAGGAAGATGTAATGAAGGTTACAGATCTTACAGGAACAAGAAATTGTCCTTGGTGTAGAATACACAGTTCAGGTCAAGTTTGCATAACATTTTTAAAAGTCAATAAAAGCACAAGGAGGGATTAAAATATTTAAGTTCATTATTGCAAATAACAGCAATTGCTCAAAATTGTGCATTGAAATATTAACAGTAAAACAATTGATATTTTTGAGCGTGGCGATGATCTGAAGTTCTCAGGCCAGCTATTTGTTTTAGATTTTTGTTTCAGATTTTCAGTTTTTTTGTTTGTTTGTTTGTTTCTTGAGCCTTTCTCTGACTGTGTGAAATTCTATATCTTTTTTTGCATCCTTATGATCCAACTGATGTTTAACTTGACTGCTTAAAAGTTTGTGCCTGTTTGAACTTTTTTCTGGCCTAACATGAATTAAGATAAACAAGACACAACTGTCTTAAAGTCATTCCACCGTTTAATGAGGCCTATTCAAATAAATCAACTAGAGCACGCACTCTTTTCAGCAGGTTAATATGCATAAGTGCACATTAAGAACATAACTGCTATAATATTTAAGCTGCAGCAATGTGTTTTCAATAGTAAAATACAATGAAGAGGAGGTTGTTTTGTAGATTAACTGAAATAAATTTTCACTCATTTTTGTTGGTTTATTTTTTGCTCAACTATAGGCTACACATCCTTATATAGTGGTGATTTGAGCAACATTGCAACATTATAGGTCAGCGTTTCTCCACTTCTGTTCCTGACACACACAACTGATACTTAAAACATATATATAAAAATGCAACACATTGTACAGTACACATCTATTTAACCCTAGCATATGTGCAACTAATATTTATAGCGGCACTGTACACATAGTGGATATAAAACATCTACAAATCTCTGTTAAAATTGCTGGTTTTTGTGATGTAACAAAATGAAATCAAGATAAATCATGTCAAAGCTTTCATCTCCCCCACCCCCATTTTTTTTTTCCATTTTAAAGGGACATAGCACCAATAAAATGTGACTGACCAAAAAAATTGGAACATTTGGGGAAGTTAAAAAAAAAAACTTGTTGCATTAGTCTGCACACCCTTTCATAAAGGGACATGTGACTGTGTTCAGAATTTGTCCAATCATAATCAAACTTGGTGAAAAGCAATTACCATGCACTTCTTCATCAAGATATGGCATGATTCATCTTGACTTCATATATTCATCACAAAATCCTGACATTTTAAAGGGGTTTGTATACGTGTCATATCCACTATGTGTACAGTGTCACTATAAATATTAGTTGCGCATACTCTACAGATGAATAGATGTGTACTGTACAATGTGTTGCATTTTTTTAATATATATTTTTAAGTGTCAGTTGTGTGTGTATAAAAGTAGGGAAGACTATTATTTATACAGTGTTTATACTTTTATATCCACTGCTCATTGAAAAGCTTTATTCTTTCTCTTTATTAAAAGAGAAATTAACATTGGCACCTGCACATCACATCCAAGAGATAGAGAAAGAAAGAGTGAGTTTGAAAGTTCCTCCAAAAGCACATTCTGAGCCCAACAATTACATCACATTAATCTACACGTATAGCTCATAATGTTTGTACAAAAAAGGGGACAGGAGCTGAAGAAGAGCCAAACCTTTGTGACGTGTGATGGAGTGATCTATAAGTGCATGGCAAATACACCAAGCAGGAACAACCCGGCAATTTCTTAAGAAAAGTCCTGGACACTATTACACACAAGTTAAAACAAAGCAAAAAACTAAACAACAACAACAACAAAAAACCCCTCACTAACACCCAAAGCAAGACTCACATAATATCTTATCTTGACCATTTTGTGACGTCATAAGTCTCCGTGACCCACTCACTTTATAATCTAAAGGCGCTGTTTATTTATATTATGGGCTTGAATTGAACAAAATGAACACTAAAGCGATAAGATCCGGGTCTTAGCCCTAGTGCATGAAATCTCCGGGTGATCTGTAACCAAAAATAAAACTTTAACCACACAAACAGTGTATTATTAATGAATAAAACATGATTTTGCACCTGCTGGGACAACACACAAAGTTGCAAGTAGCCAAACAGGAAGCTGGGAATCCTCTCACTCGGTCCAACAAAACACAACAAACAAGCTCCAATTTTCTTAAATAAACCAACACTAATTCTTTCTTACCTTTCGCAAAACAGATCACCCTGGTTTCTCTCCTCTGCTTCTCCCTGATGGTGTTGTACTGCTCTTTTAAAAGCGCTATGTCCATGTTTGTCGGCAGGGAAGCGGCGGTGTCGACGTGTTCCTCCTGCTCCTGCCTCGCTTCCTCTCCGAAATGCGCCGACTTCAGGAGCTGATCACACGGACACGGCCAGTGAGGGCAGCACGGAGACGCCATCCTGCCCCCTGCCCCCTGCTCGCTTTTAATTACCTCTAATCCACTGCACGCGAGCACCAACTCAGCTTGATTTTACACTCTGTATCTTTTTGTGTGTGTGTGTGTGTGTGTGTGTGTGTGTCACAGTGAGTTCATACAGATATACACATTCTGATACAGTGTGCACATGGGCCCTGGAGCTGTGCAAATAAACTGGCAAATAAAGGAGGGCATTTCAAGGTTGGCCTTTATTTTTGTAGTATTAAAGAGAAAATCCCCATGCAGGAGGCTCCAGCATGGGTTTCACTACTGACAAAGACAATATGTGTTTAGTGAGTTATTTATGATGTGTGGAGTGATGCTCATCTCATCTTTATTCGTCTTCTGCTGCTTAATTCCGTTCAGGGTCTCTGGATGGGGGAGAAGCTGAAGCCAATCCTGGGAACTTCGGGCGAGAGGTGGGGTACCCCGTGGGCAGGTCACAAATCTACCACTGGGTGACACACAGAGACAGACAACCATTCACACGCCTATATTCACACCTACGGGCAGTTTAGAGTAGTCAGTTAGCCTAAGTTCGTGTGTGCATGTATTTGGACTGTAGGAGGAAACCGGAGTACCTGGAGGAAACCCACACAGACACGGGGAGAACATGCAAACTCCATACAGAAAGGCACCCAGGTTGACCCCCGGGGATCGATCCCAGGACTTTCTTGCTGTGAGGCGACAGTGCTAACCACCACACGCATTGTGCCACCCAGGCCCGTATTAAGACAATGTGGTGCCCCTGGGCACTATACTTCACTGGTGCCCCAACCTTTGTCAACCGGGGGGGCAAAATGTTGCGATGGAAGAGAGCCGGGGGGGGGGGGGGGCAGTGGCAATTAATTTAACAATTTCAAGTGAATAACCAAAAAATTTACAATTGGTTGCCCCCCTGCTGGTTGGTGCCCCTGGACACTGGCCCACTGACCCATATGGATAATCCGGCCCTGGTGCCACCCACTGGAGTGATTCTGGTTGTAGTTAATTTGTTAGTTGGTACTATATTTTCTTTATTGCCATGAAAATTAGTGGTTGTGATAGGTCCAGTATATACGATTCAACTACCTGAATTACTACAGTTAATTGAATCACTTCCTTACCCCTGCCTTTTCAAGTGTGTGGCATAACATACGGTGGCTGTCAGGCACGTGTAATGTACTTCCAAGTACTTACATTTGCAATCCCTTACCTTTTTAATTTCTAAATAATAAGTATGGTCCTCCATTTTTCAAAATTTGAGTTCTCAAACTTGTTCGCCACCACCAGCAAGCACTGATTCCTCCTCTTCCTTCTTTCTTGTCCTAAGCTTATGAAAACAACAATTTACAGGTACATCTCAAAAAATTAGAATATCATGAAAAAGTGCAATATTTTTTGTAATTCATTTCAGAAAGTGAAACTCATATACCGGTATTATATAGATTCATTACACATAGCCAAATGTACCAAAAGTTGGTTCAATGATCATGGTGTTACTGTACTTGATTAGCCAGCAAACTTGCCTGACCTGAAGCCCACAGAGAATCTATGGGGTATTGTCAAGAGGAAGATGAGAGACACCAGACCCAACAATGCAAATGACCTGAAGGCCGTTATCAAAGCAACCTGGACTTCCATTCCACCTCAGCTGTGCCACAGGCTGATCGCCTCCATGCCACGCCGCATTCATGCACTAATTCATGCAAAAGGAGCCCAACTAAGTACTGAGTGCATAGAAATGAGCAGACTTTTCAGAAGCCTGAAATTTCTGTTTAAAATATCCTTTTTTATTGGTCTTATGTAATATTCTAATTTCCTGAGACACTGAATTTTGGGTTTTCATTATGTGTAGGCCAAAATCACCAAAGTACAACAAATAAAGGCTTGAAATATTTCACTCTTTGTGTAATGAATCTATATAATATATGAGTTTCACTTTCTGAAATGAGTGACAAAAAATATTTCACTTTTTCACGATATTCTAATTTTTTGAGATGTACCTGTATAGTAACAGGTAATTCTACACTAATGAATACATACTTATGAATTCCATAAGTATATTATGGAATATATACTCCATTAGAATTTTATATCATGGACTTTTAATAGGAGAAACATAAGGCATAGTGGTCTGGTTTCTCTGATGGCTCCTAAAAAGAAAAGAGCAAATCCCACACACCATTTTCTGGTGAGTTTCAATGTCATGTTTAAGAGAAATCTTAATATCAGTGATGTAGGTGAAGACAGCAAACACTGGATTCCAAGTTCCTGAATACAGTTAAGGCAGAGTTCATACGGCCTGTTAGCGATCTATGAGATGACAAGCACAGTGGAATTGATGGTGGTATTAGCATGAAATTTGGAAATTTATCTGTTCGAACAGAATGTACAGCTGAGAAAATGAGAGAGCTGGACAGACTAACAGACTAAAGCACTGCCACATCACTCTTTTTAGAGGTGAAGCAATGGCTAATTCACACTGGTTAGCCAAAGAGAGCGAGAGAGAAAAGACCAGAATATCAATGAAAGAACTGTAAATTAAAATATCATATAAGAATTGTGTTACACAAGAAATCATGGACACTGCTAAAACAAACAAAAAAAAAATCACATGTTAATTATAATTAACATTGAGTGTGGATTTATCCTTCAATCATTCCATTTATTTTTATTTATTACTTGATAAGTCATTATGATTACATTTTCATGCAATTAAAATTTATTTGTGTAGCACTTTTAACAATAGACATTGTCACAAAGCAGATTTAGAGAAATACAGATACATATTTAGATCCCTAATGGGCAAGCCGGAGACAACATTGGCATGAGATGGCATGAGGGGAAAGAAACCTAGGGTTAGGTTTGAGGGGAACTCAAGGGGACTCAAATGGGAATTGCCAAAAATTCAACTTGGTCTGACTTGCTACCCATCTTTGACAGCTTAGTAAATGCTAGTAGATGGAAACAATTTATGATCCTCTGCTCCACTGCAATTCAACATCATAGAAATGTTGTTTTTAAGAAAATATCACAGGCACTCAAAGGAAAAAATTGTAAAAATGTGTATTGATCAATTTAGCCATGAAAATATATAGACTAGAAAATAACTTCCAAGCTAGTAAAGATGCTTAGCCAAGCTGGATTTTCCCACATCGTACATTATAGTGGTCTTTATACCTGATATTTATAATGTATTATAGAATAAACTATCCTCAGGGCTTTAGAGTAGCAGTGTTGACACAGCATTGTTGAAGTAATGGGTGAGTCTGACAATGACTCAATGCCAATGGCACTTGGTCAGATTGGATGTAATAAAAAAAATTTAATCAAGTTTTTAGCATTTTAAATATATACACATACAGTATGCACCCCCATTTCTTTTAGGGTTGGAGAGGAAAGAAAATGTACCTTTATAGAATCCTGTATTCAATTTAGTGGTGTTTTGCTATTAAGCCCCTGTTACAACATGGCCCGATCCAACACCAATGCAATCAGCAGTCAGGCTGAACCGTCTGCACCACTGTTGACATGCTGTAGTTCATTTACCTAAAAGTGAATTTTTATAGGTGTCTAATGGTGTCAGAGAGTTTTACCTTGCCAGCGTCTCCACAGGCGTGCTCATTAGGGATAGGGGGATATATATATATATATACAGTATATATATGCGCTTATGGATATGTTTATTGAATAATAATATGTATTGTAAAGCTGCTTTGCGACAATGTCCTGTTGTTAAACCCGCTATACACATAAAATTGAATTGAATTAATGACTTAAAAGAGTTTACCTTGTTAAATCTTGCCAAATATCACCATAAGCTGTCAGAGCCAGCAGCATCAGGAAAAGCCATCACAAGCCCTTATAACAGAAATTATAGAGCTTTACCAACAGAAAATGCTATCGTTCAGAAATGTCAGCCAGTGAATGAAAGAAGAATGGCACTGCATTAGCAAAAATCTGAAAACAAACAGCGGAGACCTGAAAAAGTCATTTGAGGCAAGCAGAGGTGTAGTATTTTGGGGTGGCATTTTGGATTGTATAGGTGAGGAAAAACATAAATGTTGCTTTTCCTAAACCAGGGGTCGGCAACCTGCGGCTCTTTCATTTTTTTTGCTGCGGCTCCCTTCCACCCCCCCCCCCACACACACACACACTGAATTTTTAGTTTTCATTATCTGTAGGCCATAATCACCAAAGTACAAGAAATAAAGGCTTGAAATATTGTACTATATGTGTAATGAATCTATATAATATATGAATTTCACTTTCTGAAATGAGTGACAAAAAATATTTATCACTTAAATAAACTTTTTCACGATATTCTAATTTTTTGAGACGGACCTGTATTGTAACAAGTAATTCTACACTAATGAATACATATTTATGAATTCCATAAGTATATTATGGAATATATACTCCATTAGAATCTTATATCGTGTCATGGTTTGGCAGAAATATAAAAGAGGAGCGCTTATTAAGCACACCTACAGATTCAGAATAGCCAATAGGAAAGCAATGCATTTTGTGATGACCAATGACAAAATTAAGGAAAACTATGAACACTAATAAAATAGCTATAATGTTGATTTTTTTTCCCCCCAGAGTTTTCATTGAATGGGCAGATGATTCCTCCCAGCCGACATTTAATTGTTTTAATATTAATAGGCTATGTTAATATTTGTGATTATTGTACTTTTGTTACTTGTGATACTGAAGGAAGTCTCTAAACACATAAGGTGTCTTTCTGGTTTGATCATTTCAAAGCAAGGTCACGCATTTTTGCACTCAAATGTATATTAGTCTAGTCAATAATGGGAACGGTATCACAGTCATCTTCATTATCATCTCCGTCCTTGGACTAGCTGTGTCAGTTTGTCTCACCTGTGTTGCTTAAAAAAGAGGTTTCCAAATGAAGCATTTATACGCCTACAGTTAAAACTGGACAGAGTCCTTTTAAAACATCATCAGTCTTGTAGATTTAATGTATGCCTTGCTGTATGTCATGCTGAAAAAAATTCTGTAATGCTGAAAAAAGCTGTAAAACATTCTTTTATAGCACAGTTATTGCTATTGATTTTACTCTATTATTTTGCTGGAGTCATATAAAGAACTGTTGGTGCAGTGTTTCTGACTTTCTCTTTCACAAACAACTCTTAGACAAAAAGGTGAAAAATCACATGATTTTTAGACACTTCGTGTGTTATATTTCACACATTTTTCACATGTTTTGCGAATACACGAACATGTCATTTACTTTTTCAGTTGGCATACTCTTAAATACTTTTGCACATGTGATCAAACATTGCCCCCATGATATCATGTGTTTGCTTTCGTTCACATGTGCAATTTCAGGGCATAAAAAAAGACTTATGATAGCATATGAGATTTATATGATTTTTTCCATAAGCATACAGTTCTCATACACTCAAACTATACAGCTAAAAGTATGTGGACATAGTATTGAACATTCCACACCTAAACCATGGGCACTTGTTCCTGCTTCACTTTTATAAAAACCTCCACTTTTCTGGGCAGGCCTTCTACTAGGATCCGGAGCATGACTGTGGGAATTTGTGTTCATTCCCCTGCAAGATGGCCTGGTGTGAAGTCAGTGTTCCAGTTTATGCCATATAAACCATAACTTTATGGAGTTTGCTTTGTTTACAAGGCCATTGTCATGCTGGAACAGCTTTCAGCCTCTTAATTCCAGTGAAGGAAAATTGTAATGCCAAAGCACATAAAGACATCTTCTGCAGTAATGTGCTTCCTACTTTATGGCAACAGTTTTTGTACGAACCACATTTGGGTGTGATGCTTAGGTGTCCACATATTTGTGGTCATATAGCGTATATGGGAATTACAAAGGTTATACAGCGAGGTGTTCATAATATGAGGCCTTGCTTGACACCGGCATGCTCTTGTGTATGAAAACAATATATCTATTAATATCCTGTCTAGACACTCGTTAACTGATGTCGTTTTGTATTTACATGGAGTAGTGAAGTGGTTTCATTATTGTGCGTAAGTTTAAAGTAAACCTACGCTTATCTGTTAAACCACTTCCACTTGCACTTCCACGAATTGTTCAAAGAGTGAATTTCCTCAGTAGCAATGTGTTACTCTGCACTTTTGGACTATCAGCAGCAGTGTGTCTGGGTCATGGTCTTGATTAACAGTGGTGTGTCCAGATTTTTAGATATGGAGGCAGGAGCAGATTATGGGGTTATAATCACCACCTGTTTATGTACAGGACAGTGTCACATTTGTGCAACATCTGATTTGACCCTTGGTGAAAATAAGTCTTATATGTTGCATTTTATTGCTTTAAGCATTTATAAAGTTAAGTGAAGTCTCACTCCAACTGTTTGTGTGCTGTCACTTTAAATACAACAGAGCTGTGTGTGTGTGTGTGTGTGTGAGAGAGAGAGAGAGAGAGAGAGTGTGAATGAACTTTTAACATCCTGCAAGAGCACACCACACCGAATGGCTGCACTAACAGACCCCTACTACTTAGGATTTGACTTCAGCACCCAACAGGTAGTCTTAAACCCTATGTATTATTATTATTTCTCTCATTATTCGCAGGTCTTGCCTGCATGCTGTGTAACCTCATTTGAAAGAGCGGAAGAAGGGGTTTTTGTTCCTACCCGTATTCCGGTAACCCCGCCTTCTCACCTATGATTGGTCAGAGCGTACACGTCACACGCCGTCAGCCAATCAGAAAATACAAACAAAACCATGAATTTTATGTTGCCAATTAAGATGGGTTTTGTTGAAAGCTTAAATTAAGTGCTTGTATATTTAAAACATTAGATCAAAAAGAAGAAAGAAATGTAACTTTACTAAATCATAGCAGTGGTGTGAGCTATTAACTCATCGAAGACTAAGAGGAACGCTTAGTCGGAATACGGGTGGGGAATAAGAAACTCCTGAAACTGGCCGTGAATCTGGAGTGTTTTTGATATAAATGTGCCAAGACCTGTAAGTTATTGCTGTATAGGTAAAAAGAGGCTGATATTTCATCGTGTGGAGAGGTTGTAAAGACTTAAATATAATCTAGAAAAGGAGAAAACACTTCCCTACAGTTAATAATCCTGAAGCTATAATAATAATAATAATAATAATTAATAGTGTATACAAAATAACACAAATACAACTTAATATTCTTAACTTTTTAGAATTTTTCTGGCAAGGAACTCATCAAATACTAATTTGAATGTCAAGTTAAATGAAAATAATGTACTACTTATATAGAAATTGATCTATTGGGTATATGAGTATTATGATATTACTGGGGAAATACAGTAGTATGTACAATATATTTATATAGGCATGTGAAATGTTCACAGTGATACCCAGTTTAATTGGTTTACAGTACAATATACTTTGCATCACTTTTGTGATTGGTAAATAAAAAGAAAAGCCTACCGGTTACAATTTTATGGCATTTAATGTCGCATCCATCCTTTCATCCATCTGTCACTCCCTCCTTCCATTCCCTTTAACCTTACCATCACCACCAACACCTTTCACTACGCATGAGGTAGGAATGCACAGGACAATGTAGCAAAGCTAATCTACCTACTGGAATATTTTTGGGAGGTGGGAGGAAACTGGAGAACCCAAGGACATGAGGAAAATGTGGGACTTCACACAGACATTAATCCAAACTCCAGGTGGAACCATCAACAGTGGAGCTATGAGACTACAATACTTCAAGCTGCCCATGAATGTCGCATAATTCTTTCTTTCTTTCTTTTTTCTTTCTTTCTTCTGTAATTGTTTATGTAGTTCTGCATGTTTAGTTTGTTTGTAGGAGGTTTCTTGTCCCATGTTTTTGTGCTATTTGTAACTTGGCTGAGGAGGCCTGAAGTGCAGTTGTTGTTCCAGTTCATCCCAAAGGTTAGTGAGGTTGAGGTCAGGGCTCTGTGCAGGCCACCTGAGTTCTACCACACCATCCTCGGCAAACCCCGTGTTCATGGAGCTCACTATACACAGCAGAAGCATCATACTAGTACACGTTTGAACCTGTTGGTTCCAGTGAAATCTCTACAGCACACAAAGACTTGTGTACAATTGTGTGCTTTCAACTTTGCAACAGCTAGGGGAAGAACCATATATGGGTGTGATGGTCGGTGGTTCGCATACTTTTGGCCATATAAGTGTTCAATATTCGCCTCTGCATTGATAATAGAAATTGTGGTTCTTCTCTTGTCTTTTATTATTTTAAGCTGAAAGTTGTTGCCGTTGATGGAAAGCTTCAAGTTATTCACCAGAGCAATGTCCAGTTTGACAGTGACCTTCCAGAGTTCAGGTAGGCACATGTGCCCCCTCTGGATTGCTTCAGAATGTTTACTTTACCTACAAAACATACAGTAGCGTGTTAAACTAAAGCATTTTTGTTCTGTGTTTGTATCATGCAGGACTCAGGGAGGAGTCCACATGCATGAGGACAGAGTAACCGTAACCTCTCCAGTGCTCATGTGGGTCAAGGTGGGGCAGCTTCAATCAGCTTGTTAATTGCATAAGACTTGCATAATATAAAATATTTATCTTTTCATGTCCATTATCCTGTGCATTGCACATCAGTTCTTGTTTCAATTATGCAAAGGAGATTATTGAGTTAGTAGTAGTATAAATCTTTATTTATAGGTAGTAAATAAAGATTTGTAACTGCAGGCACTCGACCTGCTCCTTGAGAGGATGAAGAGTGCCGGATTTGACTTCTCTCATGTGAAAGCTATTTCTGGCAGCGGGCAGGTATACCACGCACTCTTTGACTGTGTGTACTGAAATGCATTTAAAATGACTGAAGCCAATTTGTATGATGTGGTCCCTGCAGCAACATGGCAGTGTGTATTGGAAAAAGGGAGCGAAGAAAACCCTGCAGTGTCTGGATCCGGGAAGATATTTACACACCCTGCTGCAGGTACCAGTTGTTTTGATCAGTAACTCCATTGAGGAGATTTAACTTCAATTCCTTTTGAAAGTGTTCAAGGATCACCAGTCATGTGTCCTGTAACCCTTTCTTTATACTGTTACAAAACTGACTGTTTATTGTTCAAAGTAGGACTTTGGGATCCATGAACATGTTTAACATGAGGGCAGAACCTGAGCTAAATCAGGGAATGTAGTGTAATTCGGAAGTTTTGCTCTGACACAGTAATGGCTGTTCTGTCAGTTGATAGAGGCGTTTCTTTACTTTTTTCCTTTGAGTTCAAAAGTCATTGCAAACCAAAATAGAAAGCTGTCAGCCGTGAATAGCAAAGAAAAAGTTAATCTTTACATTTGGAGAGGTGCGGACAGAAAAATGTTGTTTAATTAAAATGATTCCCTATAAAGGTTCGTCTACAGTGATAAAAATGTCCTATCCAGAATGTGTTCCTGCCTCTGCACTCAGCATTCATGGGAAAGACTCCTGATCTGTCACAACCCTGACCAGGATATAGCACTTATAGAAGACAAATAAGTAAATTTAAAGACCTTGAATGAATAAAATTATAGGCGTTGTGTAAAATTGTTAGTGGAAGTAGGATCTATAGTGGAAGTACCTCATGAAAATCATACATGAGTAAAAGTTGAAAAGTTTTCACCTCTAAATGTACAACCCCGATTCCAAAAAAGTAGGGACAAAGTACAAATTGTAAATAAAAACGGAATGCAATGATTTACAAATCTCAAAAACTGATATTGTATTCACAAT
>JAQLOM010000032.1:20269606-20283241 GCA_030068315.1 Chrysichthys thysi
TTTTACAACATTATTGTTGAAATACACAGTCCTGAAAAAGGGGCGTTTCTTTTTTTTGCTGAGTATATATATATATATATATATATATAATTTATTTTATTTTATTTTATTTTTTTATTTTGGGTTAGATGGTCAGTACAAATAAATATTCACTACATGAACTGTATTCTAGGTTCTAGGAGCCTTTGAGGACTGATTATAATACAGTACATACATACAATATACTGTATAAATGGACTTAATAAGGATTCAATATTAATATAAAATAATAAAATGGATCCATGTAGACTATACAAGATCCTTTTTAAAAAAAAAAATCTTTTATAAAAAATACCATTGAAACACAAAGTTGCAAGCTGCACATGTTGGCATTGCTGGCGTTGGCAATTTTGGCATTATATACAGGTAGTCCTCAAGTTATAATGGAGATGCGTTCTGCTATACCTATCGTAAGTGGAAAATATCATATCCCGAACCACTGCTTAGCCTAGCTTAGGCAGCTTATCCTAGCCTACTCAGGAGTCTTTTCCCATGAGAGACATGCTGGGTGTTTAGAAGACATACTTTTGGATAAAAATTAGCTCTTGAAGCACACAAAACCACATGGTAATACACTGTACAGTACATCGAGTTACACAAGTTAACTCCATGAGTTGAGGGAGAGTGTGAGGCATCACGCAAGGTGAGTGACGTGTACATCCGGGCGTCGTCCACGTACTTCCGAGTGGGACAAACCAGCAGATGATGCTTTGGCTGAATTCTGGCAAACACAAAAAAGGGAAAGTTGCCTGTAATCTTCTTTAACAACTCAACTTTAAGAAACCATGAAGATAGTATACATCACCAAAATGGCAACGATCCAAAAGTTTGAGAACACCAGTGAAAATTCTTGTTTTCTGCATTCATTTTACAATTTCATAAAACATTATTACAAATTGTATTATTGACAACAACTCTTCAGTCAAAAGTAGAATCTTTGAAAGATTTAGATGCATTTCACAGTTAATATTTGAGGTCCCCTTTTTCAGTGACATGTTCACTCATGCTGGCATGGATGCTACAAGTTTGTGCAAGACCTTACTCACTCACGTCTGTCACTTAATCTTGTTCAGGGTCTCAGGGGGAATCTGGAGCCAATCCTCCAGTGCTAACCACCACACCACACCACACCACCGTCCCATCCTTGTGCAAAACCTTAAGATCCATTTTAGATCAAATCCATCAGAGTGTCATCTGAACACACGCTTCAAGAGAAGAGATCAGGAAATGAGATGAGGAAAATCTGACCTTTTGTACAAAGCAGTTAACATGATCGATAGCGCTAATTTGCTTACATTTAAACATTGTCCTAGAAATATAATGAAATTTAGAATATTAGATATTTAAGATATCGAACATCTCCTTTCTTTCTTTTAAATGTTCCAAAATCCTAAATCCTTCTGTTTATTTCCACTTTAAAATATGTAAATCATGATATACACTGGTATGCATGTTGTCATAAACATAGTATTATAGTACTATAGTATTCTTCACTTCATACAAACATGAAACCCACACTGAATAATAAATAGTATACTTGCATAGGGTAAACTTGCCTGACAGGGTGTGCACCCTCATGGGAAGAGTACGGTGCAGCAGACTCGTGAGGTGTGGCTTTATGATTCATTAAGAATGAATTTTTGCAATCGATGATGGTGGTGGTGATGATGACGAAAATCGTAATAATGTTAATTCTAATAATGGCATGTTAATGGATTAACCACTTCAGTGATTTAATTATGTCAGGAAAGGATGCTTGTTCGGATCGTTAGCAAAGGCTCATTTCAGAACTATAAAAGCAAACCAAAGACTGATGGTTGTGTGTCATGAACCAGATCTACAGCATTAACACATTAACCACAATAAAATTGTCATCCATGCATTAACTTAGACACAAGGATGAAGCACTTTGTATGAGGCAGAGCAGTTTACTTAATGCATCCACCTTAATGTCCATAGGTCACTTTATATTTCCAAACACCTTTTCTGGAAAAAAAAAAAAAGATCTGCTATTTTCCTATTCTGATCACGTTTTCTCCGGTCGTGATTACTGCTGAGGTCTGCCTAGTGATGGAGTGATGGATTCATTTGGCGAATGACTAACACGCACAATATATATCGTCATATTCCTGGAACAACATGACAGAGGTTAACTTGAACATAAATTTCATAATTATGCATGAGTTTACCACCGACAGCTCAGCAGCATACGCTGGAATGGTTTCGTTTGTTTAATGCTGCTGCTTTGCATTCTTTCATTGCTGAAGGTCAGTCCTTCTGTTCAAAAGAACGGTGTTTCTTTCTTTATGAACAAGTCATAAACCTAGCAGTCCACTGATGGATCTGCTGAGATGCCTTGTGTTAAATGCAATGATGTCTCTGTCACTGCAAAGGTAGTGGTGTGTGTGGTTTTCCACCTAAAGAGCATCTAAAGGATCTGCGGGTGCTCTGAATGTCCACGAGGAGTGAACACGTCAAGTCCACACCATTTTGTTTTGTCGTGAAAATTCAATTCAGTTTTATTTGTATAACTGTTTTACAGTGAATATTTGCATGAGATAGCTTTACAGATATTAAGACGTAAATTTAGATCCTGAACAATTATGACACTGTTATAAATCTTTACTTTTCTAAAACTTCATACTAGAGTTAAACAGTACTATCATGTTAGGTTGTTAGTAGGAGTCTGAGACTAAGCACAGAACTCTGTTTATGAATACAGCACCAGTTGACATGCTGTATACAGTATCTAGGTGACATTATCCTCTGAGACAAGGATAAGAGTTTTTAGAAAGTACAAATCTTTAGGCCATCCATGCAGGGCCATCAGCAAAAAAGTCAAAGCGGATACATTTTTTATAAAAATAAATAAAAAAATAAAATAAAAAAAACTGGCAGCACCTAAGAAGGTGTGAAATTGATACTCAGTGTTAATTTTTTTCAGTTAAGCTTTCACCAAAATCTTCTGCTCTTTAAATATGTTGTTGAAATGTACTACATGCATCAATGAGATTATTACGAATAATTCAGTGTGATTGGTTCATGGCTAAAATTTATATATAGCCAGTGGT
This sequence comes from Chrysichthys thysi, assembly GCA_030068315.1. NCBI lineage: Eukaryota > Metazoa > Chordata > Actinopteri > Siluriformes > Claroteidae > Chrysichthys > Chrysichthys thysi. The sequence continues at coordinate 20,272,717 of JAQLOM010000032.1, forward strand.
GTTTCCAGACCATTTTGCTCATCTTTATTCCTTTTTAGCTGCTATTAGGTTTTTTTTTTGTGTGCGTGCGTGCGTGCGTGTGTGTCAATCAGCCGTTGTTCCACTTCCTTCTAATATATCAAATGAAGAAAAAGAAAACACCTTCTGGTGCACCAATGGCGACTTCGTCCACTTCCTCCAGGGGTATGCCTAGAAAATGTATTTTTGCTTTCTTTTGAGGACAGGTTTAATTATTCCCCACTTTGGATGTGCACAAAGGTCCAAACCATCATCATCAAACCCATCAGTGTGTCCTGCATAAGAGAGAATACAGTAAGAAATTCTGCTTTCATGTCAGATACACCTGATGCACTCTTTTCAGTGGATTTAAAATACAGAGGTGAGATGGTTAAAGTAAAAATCCCTAGATAGGCATTTCATATTCACTCAGGAATAGTCCAAAATGCCTGAATGTAATATGTTAGACCCTTTTAAAATCTGAAATATTGGGCAGAAAGGCCATGTTACAGACTATAAATACAGAAAGCGAGGAAGGTCCATAGGCTTCTAAATTTAATGTGAACCCCAGTGAACGTTTCTTCTGTAGAACAAGGTTTGATGGTTTGTGCACTCGGACTCTGCTGATGCTGCTGCCCACTGCTGCTGCACCCTGATTTGCTTCCTTATTGATTCATTAACTGTAGAGTTGCTAAGAATACACCGTGCCTCCATGCAATGTGCATTATTTAACATGATACATAAATAACAATGTGAGGTTCAACCCATGCCTGGATACAGTACGTATGGTGTGATAATACTTGGCATGTGTGAGAGGTGTAAATTAAAAATGTCTTCTTTTTTTTAGCAGTTCACTGCATCTGCTGTGACTAGCCTTATTTTTTAATGCCGTAAAGGCACAACCATGTTGGTTCACCCAAGCCTGAACCTGCTCCACCAGCCAGAGAGCGATAAAAATGGGCCCCTTTGTTCTTGAGCTTTTGATTAATCCTCATAATATCATTACAGAATGTTCTGAAACCTATGGGGAAAATGAGCTCTGCTGTTATTAATTTGCTGCACTTTGCTGTGTCCTACTTCAGCTCAGCAGTGGAGTCAGTAAAGCGCATGCCACTCCAAGCTTCCTTTTGATGAAGGGTCCTCTTTGATATTTAATGGCGTTGTTGCTCTCCGTTTTTTTCTTACATGTTGAAGTCCAGTCGACACGACCCCGAGTCGTATTTCTGATTTCACGCTGGGATTCCAAGAGCTATAGGGAGAGCTCTCATGTTTGATTTGTAGGAATGAACACAGCTCTTGAAAATATTGGCAGGTTTAAAGAGTTTTCTAGTGAATTTCTTTTGTCTAAGCTTAGTAATCTTGGGAAGATGATGCTGTCTGCTGACAGTTTTTTGCTGTGTTCACCAAAGCACAGGGGGACTGCCGGGGCTGGCACGTGTGGAAGTTTCTCTCTGAGGGAAAGATTACTGTTTATTGCATTTTTGTTTAAAATTCAAGATATTGAAATAATCCATGGTAGGTAAGCATGCAGACAGTAATACACCTGTCTGGAGTTTACTCCTGATCTGTAACAGAAAGAGCTTGAAAACTTTGAGTGTGCTACAAAAACCTATTTAGTATTACACGCGAATGTGAACTTTTCTTATGACAGAGATGGATTGCGTGGGTTTAACTCTGGAATTCAGAACACTGTTGGCTATTCTGTGCCCCAAAATCTTGTGGGATCTTGTGCTCTATTCAGTCTCTTAATTGCCCCACTTGAATCAATTACCAGGCCCAATTAATGCTTGTCATGCTGTGCCCAGAGGTGCTGCACTTCTCAGCGTTTCACTAGCACAAAGGTGTAGAAAACCTGCAAGTTTTAATGGCATCCCTCTGGTTGGAGAAAACCTTTAGTGATCTTCTCACCAGCTCCACACAAACCCAAGTTTGAGTGATTTGCTCTGGGACCCAGATAGTTGAGTAGACCGTGGAAGTAAAACATCCTCTCTGTCTATACAAATGTAAATCACACTAGTAATCCAGTGGCCCTCTGGTGTGGTCCCTACTGAAAAGTGAGAGACTTTCTCTGGCCTTATTAAGACTGACCCTGGTGGATGGAGAAGCAGGGAAAAGGGTCCACACCAATCTTTCACCGTTTAATTGGTATGTGTTTCTCCACCACATCTCTGTCTCTTAGTCCATTTCTCCTCCAGTCCTGCGCCTATCCCGCTTTCATATTGAGGATGCTGTTAGCGTGTAACACGCTGCATATTTCTCTTGCTATGCCCTAGAGATGGGCTGGCAGAGCGTAAAATGAATGGATCGTGTCAAGGGGCGGAAAGCAATTTACCATGGGATGCAGAGGGAGGGAAATACGCTCTCCCCGAACTCAAACACAGATCCACCTTGAATAGACAACATGGCTGACCTTGACATATACATGCGGAGGTGTTTTTCGTTTAAGTAATTTTGCAATAAGTATCATTATTTACTGCGTGTAAACTGTGCATTTAAAAAAAAAAAAAAAAAAAAGAGCCGGTCCATCCTGGGCTCCAAGTATTTTTTTGTTGTTGTAATATCAAATACCAAATAAAAGATACAAAATACTAATACCAAATAAAAGATAGTGTAGGATACGTAAGACATTTGTGCTTACTTTGTTCTAGTTAGGTGCACAGAGCATATTTCGAACACTGAAATTAGATCCAACTTTGGTGACCGCTTCAAATGTTATTCTAATTATCAGTCAGTTGTCAGCTTAAAGTCACCACGACTATGATGAGCATTTTATGCCTTTTTTATCACTAAATTTTCACAATTATTTGCACATAATAACACTGTGTCCACAATATTTACGTCTATGGTAATCAGTCAGCGTGTATCAGGGTACACGGTATCATTCATGACAGTAAAAACACCTTTAAAAATTGGATTTTTGTTTTAATTATTGATTTTTCCATGGTTATCTTCAGTATCAGACTCATTTTACTCTTGCAGTCTTTTCTCCCTATAGTGCAGTAAGGATGTCTACTTCTCTCTCATTATTTTAGCTGCAGCACAGTTTATTAGGGCTGTCTTTCTATACATTATCTATCCTCCATTTTGTATCATTTCAGGTTTCTAAAGAAATTTCACAGCATGATCTAATTCAATTATTTCCCCCCAAAAACAGTCATATTTCAAACATAAAACATTTCGATTCCACTGCAAGTAACGTCATGGATCACTCTTTCATTCAGTCATGGCCAGCATGATAAAAAATCTCATTTCCCCTATTTATTTAATACTCATAATGGTTATTCAGACTCTTCTTCGAAGGCTAAAACTGCAAACATAAAGGATTTTGAAAGTCCTTTTGATATTTTTTGTGATTATTTGTCAATAGCTTTGAATTTATATTGTTGAACTTTAATCTCAAACTTTTTTAATGTAAGGTTTTATGAATAAACAACCCAAGGCTGTCCTTCTTTTGAAAAAATCTGTATTAAATCTATTGCAAACTCTAGCAATAGCCTCCAGGCAGAATGCCCTGTTAGGTTTTATCAAATGTCCACAGTTCGAATGGTTCCTGGTAATGAATTTAATCATAAAACTCAAGGTTCTTTTCAGAAAATGAGGATTAGAGCAAACACATGCTAACCATAGTGCCATGAGGAAAAGCAGTGAAAATCTTGTCTGTTCCAAGGGCAGATGGAAGGTAATTATATTTACTGTTATTTTTAATGCAAAATCCAAATATACACTCTAAATATCCTTGCACCTCAAATACACAGGGTTCACAGTGCTATATTTTACAAAGGTGGATATTAAACAGAGTGAGAAGAATGTGAACTAACATTAAAACTGTGTAATCCAATATAAGTCATTTCATAGTCTATATCCTATGGATTTGGCCATTTCTCGCCACAAAATTACTTGTGTGGTCTTGAGACTGGACTAGTGCAACTCACTCCTGCTAGGACTTCCCTCGTGTGCCATCCTGCCCTTTCAGCTATTCCAGAATACCCCTGTATGGCTTATGTTCAATCTTCCCAAGTTGTCCCATGCCAGCATTCACTGGCAACTGTAGTTGCCCGCTTCAGATGTAAAACGCAGCTGGTCGTCTACAATTCCAAAAAAGGACTCCACTCCTAACCAGAGACACTTATCAAACACTGCTAGAATGGTATGAACTGACCTACAGTACCTCAGAGTACAAAATTCTTGAGAGTCCAAAAAAAGAGCATGCATTAAGACTCTTCTCTGTGCTGGCACCCAGACCCAAGAATTACCACTTCCCCAAAAACTGAAATACATTTGAGATCAGAAGTTTACATACACTCATCATGGGCACAAATGGCATGGCAATACAGTATTGGGCTTTCGGTGACTTCTTTGAACTGTTCTTTTTCTGGGGAAGAATGAATATAGAACATATAATTTTGTAAGGAAAAAACCCCAAGAAATTTGGTGCACAGGTGTGAATTCATTTCAGGTATTCTGAAATCAATAAAGTCAAAATAATACATACAGCACGCTTTATATTTGGTTAATTGTCCCTTAGCAAGTTTCACCTTGAACCAGCCATCAACCAGCTATAAGCAAGTTTCTGGCAGGATTCGATATTTGACCACTCTTCTGGGCAGAATTTGAAAAGTTCAAATAATTTGTGTGTTTCCTGATACAGACCTGACTTTTAGGCTCAGTCCACACATTTTTGATAGGGTTGAGGTGAGCTCTTGTTTCAAGTTTAACGTTAGCCTGCTTTATCCATTCCATAGCCAGCTTTGATGTGGGCTAATGTTGGAACACCCAATGTGTCCAAGTTTCAACCATCTAGCTGATGAATTCTGAGGTTCTTCATTATTCTGTCCACTTTGTGCAATGTACTGGTTCCACTGGCAGCAAAACAGCCCCAGAGCGCAATGCTACCATCACCATATCTAATTGGTACTTTGTTCCTCTGTATCTCTGATCATTGTGGCTAAACGACTCAATCTCTGTCTCATTTGACTGTGAAACTTTCCTCCAGAAGGCTTTTTCTTTGTCCATGTTGTCAACTACAAACTGTAGCTGAGATTGAAGGTGTTGATTTTGGATCAGAGGCTCCTTTCTTGGATAGCAGCCTCTCAGAACATGGTGATATAAAACTCACTCGACTGTAGTTAGTGTTCCAGCAGTTCCAGTTCATGGCTGGCCTGTGCTGTGATGGTTCCTGGTTTGTTCCTTACCATCCGATCAATTTCCTCTCAGGTGAAGGTGACCATTTGGGTCTTTTTCCAGAACTTGGCAAAGTTGCTAAACCTCCAGTTAAATTGTATAAACCCTTTTTATGTTGGCACAGAGAAGAGGCCACCTGTAGTCATTCATGATCACTAACAGGAAGTTAAAAGGCCTTGGCCTTAGAAAGTTAAAAAAAAAAACATTTTGGACTGTCTTTCAGCGCCACTGATTGGGTGCATGTATTTTTTTATCACAGTATGTATGATTTTTGACCCTGTGTTGATTCTGAAAACCCAAAATTAAAAAAAACTTGTGCACCAAATTCTTTTTTTAATTAAAGATGTATTTTGGATAATCATTCTTCTCAAGGAAAAGAGCAGTTCAAAGAAATCATTAGAAGCTCAGTATTGCCATGTCATTCATGCCCGTGATGGCAGTATGTAAACTTCTGACCTTAACTGTAAATTCTCCTTTAATTAAAAAAACCTCACTTGACATGTGTTTTTCTTGCTATGCTAGTGCCCTTGATCTCTTTATAGTAGCAGGGAAGATATCAGGATATACAGTTAATGGAGACTACAAAGCAATTCTATCACTAACTGTGTATAAGAGAATAAACCAGCTCCAGTATGTCAAGGGGAAAAAAAGTTGTTCTTGTTCATGCTGTTGATTTTAATTTCATGTTCCAGTGTAATGAAAATCACATCACTAACACATCTGGCAATTATAAAGCATGCCTTCGTGCTGTGAGTGACATTTTATTTCACGTCTTTGTAGGTCTATGAGCCTCTCCTGAAGAGATATGCAGATCTGGAAGACAGGATTCTCAAGCACGTGACACAATGATTCAACACACTTGCCGTCTTTAAAGCGTCTTTCTGTTTTTAATCAACCGTGAACAGATGATGCCTTTAATGTGATTTGGTATATAGAATGCCGCATTGGTTTTCTGTATGGAGATGTATGTGCATTGATTCTGTGGATGACTCACACTGTTCGGTGTTAATTGTGGGCAGGAATCAGCTCAGTGTGATCATTAATTTGGCCTGACAGGTTCAGATCTACACCCCGTCAGGTGTAAATGTTAAACCGCTATTGTGTAACATGATTCCAGTATGAGCTGTGAAATGAAGGAAAACAGTAGTTGATGTGATCTATGTGACTCCTTCCTCTTTCTGAGATGGAGCACAAATATTATATATATATATGTGTAAGTGTGTGCTTCACTGATACTTTGACCCAAGGCCGTGTTCTATTAATAATAATCCATCCGAGTTTCACACATTCCCGCTCACTGACACCAGTGTGCCTCGGCTGCCGCTTTAAATCAATTGGTCATTACTCTCCAGCTAAAGCCTTCAGCACTGCTAAATGTGAAGTGTATGATGGTGTGCATGCATTAATGTTGCAGTTCTGCAGAGCCCTGTAATGTATTTAAGGCTGCACATCTTGCATTAATTAAGATCATGACTTTGCCCTTGTTACCCATCTTTGGATCGTATGTTTCACTTTTTAGCCTCAGCTTTAATTGGTGCTGGTGAAGATCCCATGGTGTTGCGCACACCCATCCATCAGCCGCCTAAACAAACTGGTTTATACACAATTGCGATGACCCAGATAACTCAAACTACTTTTATTGCATATATGTTTGCTCTGCTGTATTCCTCTCTCCAAACTAGATAGCATCAGGATATTAGATTTGTTTTGCGAAACTATTTGTCATAAGGTGATGGGGTATGGTACATAAACCTTAGAAACCAAGAACCTTTATTCTGTGTGTATTGCACACTGCAGACGTAGGACATCTCAGGAAGATGGTTCCTGATTGATTCTTCACCTTAAAACGAGACTAAAGTGAGAGAGTCACGGTTTTGAACTTCTCGTCTGTAAGAAACCCATTAAAAAAAAATCAATTAAACAGCTGGGAATGGCTACTTATGGAAATAATTTCCCTGTAAACACTTTTTTTTGTATCTAATTCAATAAAAGTGTCATTGTTTAATGATCTCATACTGTTAGTATGTTTAAATACTTATTAAATCAAACGTGAGTTTGTGTGAGCGTGTTTGTGTTTTGTTTGAAAGGAATTAGTAATCCTGTAGATTCATGTAAACTTGAAGATATATTAAAGAGGTAAAAAGGATGGTCGATTATTGATTGTGTATTGTTTTTTACTCATGCAATCAAGGGACTACAACCTTTCCACATAGAAGCATTTGCTAATAGGTAGCCAGAAATGTGGGTAAATAAACTGCAAATAGTGTATTGCCTCTCTCTTTGTGTCTCAGATACACACATACAGTATACGTGTATAGAATGGATTATATATATAAATTAATAATTGAGATATAAAATGTTTACTGTAGCAAATTTGATTTCTTCATGCAATGCACTACTAATAAAAATAACCAGTGAAGGGTCAAAATGTGTATATCAGTACTGGAGCTGTAACATGTTCAGACTTCTAGACATGGAATGGAAAAGGAGGATATATTTTACTTTAATGCAGGACAAATAAAGGTCATGTTTATTGATGGCATAACTAACTTTTACTGTGTTGCATGGTGCAGGTACACTGTTTACAGGTAACTGCTTCGTTCTGGTTACAATCACTAGTTTAAGTGACTAGTTCATTTGTATATTTTTGCAAACAAGTTCATTGGAAAATATCATCAGTAATTGCTAAGAAAAATGGAGCATCACCACAAAATGAGTCCAGTTGGTGAAAAAGTGAAAAGTTGCTTTATTGAGTGTTCTAAATCTACAGTTAATTATTGTTTAAAAAACGGATCATTTAGCAAAAATGTCTAAGGTATCATCATTTTAACAGAAAATCAAGAGTTATGGACTTGTTAACCCTAACCCTAGCCCTAGCCCTAACCCTAGCCCTAGTCACTGGAGAAAATCAGCTGTAAACTTCGAGGTGAAAAATTGAAATTAATACATAGCAGATAAATGCAAAGTTTTCTTTGGCTCACAAAGTCATATTTATCAATTGTTTTACATTCTAATATTTTGGAAAGTAATATATTGTGACATGCCCCAAATAAGGACTGTGGGTGTGGGTAGGGTTAATAAGAAGAAGAAGGAGTAAAAGCAAAAAAAAATTGCCATCATGTAACATTCATCCCATGTACTTGAGGTCAATATACATTAGAATTACTGCTGACTTTGTGTCATCTAATCAGGGACTTATATATCTGATTCTAAATCGTCTACAGAATATACTGCACATGAATCAATCTGAATTCTCATCATACTGTTGACTCATTTCATATTCACAGTTATATGCAAAGTTTTGGATACCCTTGGACAAATGTTATGTTCAAGTCAGAGGACTGTGAGGGCTATGCCAAAAGCTTCAGCTTGTGTTTTTTAAAGTAGTTGGAGGATTATGGATTTTGAGGTATGTTTTTCATATCATTGTCCTGATCATTCTCCTGTAATCAGCTTTAGATTCTTGACTCAGCGTGTCACATTTGCTTCCAGAATTTGCTAATAATTACTGGATTTTGCTTCTACTTGTATCTGTGCAGTGTTTTCTATGCCACTGACCACCTCACAACCCTAAAGCATAATACGTCCATCCTCAAGCTTAATAGCTGGCAAGGTGTTCTTTTCAACAAATGCTCCTCTTTTTTTCTCCAAACATACCATTGCATTCATCAGTCCACAGCATGCACTGATTTCTCAATTGCTTCTGGATACAAAAGATGTTAACTTATGTGCTGTCATATGGGTGTGTTGTGTTGCCTTTCTACCCAACATATGTGAAACCCTAACCTATCCCTATCTAGAACCCTAATGCTAACCGTGTGTGAAAATGCTCTTGGTCTCCCAGATCTTGCCTTGACTTCCATAGTTCCCCTTAAGTGCCATTACAGACAGTGGAAATTATGAGACTGAGGTGCTGGGATATCTCTTCATAGTCCTCCTCTTATTTATAGGCATCAGTTTCATTTTCACATTTTCTTCCTAATGAGTCATTAAAAAGGAATAAGGAGTAAATTATGTTCTGAGACTCCACCACAAGTACAAGCACTGCCTTGGTTGCTATTGTTTTTCGTTCTTTTTATGAGTTCTAATATAAACATGCTATAGAGTTTTAAACTTTAAAAAAACAAAACAAAAAAACAATCAAATATGTAATCTGGCTAAATGTTTTCATGCTACTATTGATGTAAGGAGATGGCACATTTCCTTTTTGGAAATTCATCCTAACCATCTGAGCCTTTTGTCTTTCAAAAATGAGGCAGTAAATTTCTTTTGGCGAATCAGTCAGTGAGAAAGACAATAGGCACAAGGCTTTCACTGCTGTCACTAGTCTTTCTGTCACAGATGGTGTGTGTTACCAATTGATCGATTCCACTGTGAAACTGAAGCAGATGTAGTCATTGTTGTGGATCTGCCATTCAGAGCAAATATAAAACATGCTTTAACCATACGAAATCAAAGCACAAAAAGAGGCAATCAGAATTTATGATCATTTAAGAAAAACAACAACACAATACAGTACACATAAAGCAGTGAATATTCAGTTGGCAAAGAATAGTTCCAGTGTTGTGAATGTGACATTTAGACTTGTATAGTCCAAAGTAACAAAAGGGCACAATTTGCTTATTACACTTTACACTGATATAAATTAGCTTTGCACAGAAACTTTGGATATTGTATGTGTAGCATAAACGTATGCTATAAAACGTTATGGATATGACGTGGCTGCAGAACTGCATCCAAAGAACTAACAAGTGAGGCGTAATGCAGTACACAGGTTGTAGGTCTTGTTATAGTGTGCAAATCGCGAGATTTGAACTCACAAAATTTAGATAATCAACACAGAACTAAGTACTGAGACACCACTGTTTACAAGATAATCCAAGACCATAATTAACTAGCGAACTTCAAGATGAGGTTTACTGGCACAGCTGCAACTTCTCAACCACTGAATTTCATACCTGTCAAAGACCATAAATCATTTGACATAATGCTGTAGAAAAGTTGCAGTAAGGGAATTAAGGCTTCCAGGAGATGGGCAAAGAATGTTGCTTTAATAATAAAAAAAATAAAATAAAATAAACCAGCTAAATGAGGGAAAATGAAATCTTTCTAACCTATACAACTACATATCAACAATTTTATTTTCACTCATACTGCTTCTCTTGATTATGCACTACTGACTGCATCACATGGGTGGCACGGTGGCTGAGTGGTTAGCACTGTCGCTTCACAGCGAGAAGGTCCTGGGTTCGAAGCCTGGGTTCGGCACAGGTGCCTTTCTATGTGGAGTTTGCATGTTCTCCCCGTGTTCGCGTGGGTTTCCTCCGGGTACTCCGGTTTCCTCCCA
>JAQLOM010000032.1:20339422-20352046 GCA_030068315.1 Chrysichthys thysi
TATTCTGTACCTCTGCCTGTGTGATATTAAACTCTGGTTTTACTGCATATGCATCCTGCCTCTCGAGTTCCTGACACTAGTGCTTACATTTTTGGAGACCATTTTTATATCGTCTTTACGAATTGTTATTATTTGTGTGAGAGTAATTTTACTGATATTGAATAGAAGTAAACACCTATTCGTCTTTGTATTCATCTTCTGCCGCTTAATCCTGGTCAGGGTCGCGGGGGGAAGCTGGCGCCGCATTAAAGACACCTGTCTCAACTAGTCAACTGTATAAGAGACACCTGTCCACACACTCAATCAATCAATCAGACTCCAACCTCTCCACCATGGGCAGGACCAAAGAGCTGTCTAAGGATGTCAGAGTCAAGATTGTAGCCCTGCACAAGGCTGGAATGGACTAAAAAACCATATGCAAGCAGTTGGGTGAGAAGGAGACAACTGTTGGTGCAATTGTTCAAAAATGGAAGAAACACAAAATGACCATCAGTCGACCTCAGTCTGGGGCTCCATGCAAAATCTCACCTTGTGGGGTGAGGATGATCATGAGAAAGGTGAGAGATCAGCCTAGATCTACACACGGGAGGAGCTTGTTAATGATCCCAAGGCAGCCGGGACCACAGTCACCAAGAAAACCATTGGTAACACACTGCGCCATAACGGATTAAAATCCTGCAATGCCCGCAAAGTCCCCCTGCTCAAGAAGGAACATGTGAAGGCCCATCTGAAGTTTGCCAGTGAACATCTGAATGATTTAGAGTGTGCTTGGGTGAAGGTTCTGTGGTCAGATGAGACCAAAATCGAGCTCTTTGGCCTCAACTCAACTCGCCATGTTTGGAGGAAGGCAAATGCTGACTATCACCCCAAGAACACCATCCCCACTGCCAAGCACGGATGTGGAAACATTATGCTTTGGGGTGTTTTTTCTATGCTAAGGGCACAGGACAACTTCACCACATCGACGGGAGGATGGACGGGACCACGTACCTTAAAATCTTTAGTGACAACCTCCTTCCCTCTGCCAGGACACTGAAAATGGGTCATGGATGGGTCTTCCAGACCCAAAGCATACAGCCAAGGCAACAAAGGAGTGGCTCAAGAAGAAGCGCATTAAGGTCATGGAGTGGACTTGCCAGTCTCCGGACCTTAATCCCATAGAAAACCTGTGGAGGATTTTCTGTTTGATATTCTATCTCTCACTGTTAAAAAAAAAAACCTACCATTAAAATTATGGACTGTTCATTTCTTTGTCAGTGGGCAAACTTACAAAATCAGCGAGGGGTCAAATAATTATTTCCTCCACTGTATAACAGTACAGTTAATATTGACTTCAGTGAGCAGATTTTTTCGGCATTTGAAACTGTTATGCTATACGTGCTGATGAATTTCTAAAGCAAAGAATACATCTGAACATTCATGCAGGAAAGACCTATTAAGTGATAAGGTACTCAGGCTTGAATAGTCCCTTGAATCATTTCTATTGCACAGTCATCCTGGCACGATGGCGTTTTTCTTTAGAATTGCTCTTCACTGAAAGAGGAGCACTGACCTCATTCACCTGTCCTTGGACTCAATCCTATCTGAAGACCGAGAATGCTATTGTCTTTAGAGCCGCACTGTGCAATTGCACTGCCTGAAGAGATATTGCATCTCTGAGGCAGTCATGTATTGCATGGCAACGGCCCATTGATTGACATTGTTTGCTTTATCCAACATATACATGTCAGCGCATTGTGTAGGTGTCATCTGTAGTGGAGGCTGTTATGCAGTTCAATAAAAAAAAAAGCCTTGGATCTGATGACAGTAATGAATCCTCACTAACTGGGAATAACTGGGTATTATAATTGCTTTGCCTTAACAAATAAAGCAAGTAGAATAATGACTCCTACATACCTCACTAAGTGCAAATGAGATTTTCTTGGGTGCTATTAAAGAAAATAACTTGTACACAATAGATGTTAGTTCAGTGCCAATATCGGTAAATACCGTACTTATTCACATACAGTTAAGATTGCTTTTACACTGATGTCACTAATGGCAAACTTATACGGAGCTAATACCACACAATTGGTCATGCATGCACCAAACCTGCATGCTGGTGCTGTGCTAATCTCAGCCTCTTGTCTCTGTGGGATATCAGCAGAGATGTAATTCCACTATTGATTTCACACTAGAGATTAATGCAGATGTCCTCAGGGTGTCCGTGTTCATGTATTGACAAGCAGTTAAATGAATGTGTTCACCTTATCGCATGCTCAAGCTCAAGTCTCCATACCAGCCTCCCCCTGACCGACATCCAATATGTTGAGCATACGAGATTCAGCATGTCGATAAAACACAAGCAAGCATGATGCCCACACCATTCTAACGGAGAATCACGGTGAGTGATCATGAACTATAATATCATGCCACTCATCAAATCCTTACTTTACTATACATTCGGCGTATGAACAAATACAAGGATTTCAACATGAACCCTAAAACTTTCATACGAACCAACAGTTCAACAATCAAAGAACAAAGATAACATTAGTGAATACGAGCTGGTAGTTTTTGTAAATCTCTACCTGTGTCACCGTGTTGTGTCTGTGTGGTTTTTAAGGCTCTGTCTTTGCTCATTATCCTTCCAATGCATCGAAGGCAACGCGAACAGTGTGTTCCATAATTTATGGTGCTGATCCCCATGGCTTGACTTTGTTCATCTCAAGAGCTGCATCAATTATGCATGGGATTTATTTCAAGTCAGAAAATGAATTAAATCGTTTTTGTTTCAGTGGACTGACATTCCCGTTTGGGTTCATCTTTTTGGAGATGATAGAGAAGATATTAGAGAGACTAGTGGATAATGGTGTCCATCTTGGAACAAAAATAATAATGGAGTGAAATGGACAATTCATTATTTCTGCTGGCTGATTTAAGGTGGTAATTAGTAATATTAGTAATATTCTGTAACTTGAGCTGATAGTACAGTACATGCCATAGATGTGGAACTCCTAAACTACCTCCTTGGGCCAGCTGACCAATCCTTGCTAGCTCTCCCTTGCCATCACATGACAGCTAACATCCAATGAGGGTGAATGTTAGAGATATGTGAAGCCAGTCAGTATATAAATTCAAACACAATCAACTGAACACACTCTGAGGAAATGTAAAACCCTCAGCATACAGGTTCTCAGTTGCCCTCAACTGTTTAATGCCATGCTGATGGACAGAGAAAAGAGTAACGCCTTCTCTCCCACCCTGAGAGCACGGCCAATTTTTGCTCACTTGCGGCACAGTTTGGGTTCAAACATGCAATCACCTGACAACACTTTTCTGTTACACAACTTAGAACCAGATTTAAGGAATTACACTTAATTAATCATCTAACTTCTAGCTGTTAAGCAAAAGTGTCATACTTATATTATGCATTTTATAACATTTTAGTCATATGTCAAACTCAGAACTTGTCTTTCTAGTCATTGATGAAAGGAAGATCTTAGCATTTTGTGTCTTCATGGAAACTGAACTGATGCATCAAAGAGTTGCTGGTTACTTGTGTTCAGACCTAATTAACCTTTTCCAGTGCTTCTCATGATAAGAGTAATAATTAAGAGTAAGACCATATATCCATCTTCAAAGAACACGGAAAATTCAGGACAGATATCCGCTTATCGGTATTGTATTTGTATTATTATTTGTATCATCGGTGTTTATCCAACACTGGTCAAAGTCAGTGAGAGTTTAGAAGGTGGCACCAACTTATATCCATATGTTAAACATTGCTAGGAAAATACAGCTGAATAAAGGGTTGATTAGAACGTTCCCGTTTAATGTAACTAAGACATTCAAGACACTCAGGATATTTGATTAAATGTTATCATATTGTGTCTGCCTATCCCTTGATTGAATGGCAGTTTTTAATTTTCATTCTGTTCGCTAGTAATCACTAACAAATTACTTCAAATTCTGTTGTTTTCTTTCTGTTATATTACCTCCCACCAATATAAATGGCATGATTACTTAATGAGCTCAAATCTGATTAGTAAAATAATAAATATATTAGAACAGTAGATTTGATTGTACATCTTTCTCTAGAGGGGTGTGTGACTCGGTGACTCATGGGGATCTCTTCCTGCCTGCTTTTTGGGAATAGTCTTTGAGGAATTTGTCTGTGTTTAGAGTGAAAGTAGAAACATAAAACCTCAGTACAAAAAGTGGCCAGCGTTATTACTGGATTGCATTGATTGGGAAAAAAAAAAAAGACCACAAAACATAGCCCACATGGAGACGTAACACAAAGTCTCATGGATATTTTCCTTGAATTTACCCTTAAAATGTAAAATATGGCATAAGGCTAATGTGTAGAAACTGTAATAGACAATGAAATGTATTAGATGAAGCGAGGTATAGAAACAAAATCCTTTTTTTCACTTTGTTCCTTGGCTCAGACCAAAGGAAGAACCATAAATTTCCACGCACTTTAGATTTGTGCTTATTTGCATCACAGGCAAAAAATGGTTTTCTTTTTGCTTTGCCTCCTACTTATTTTATTGAATGCTCACAAATATTGACACAAGGCATCTTCAGATGCTGCCTTACAGTAACTGTACAGGAATAATGAATTATCAAAATTATTCACCTCTGACAGGCTGAATATAATTGAAAAGATGTCAGGTAATAAGACCATACCATTGCAATACTCACTCACTCTCACTTGCTCACTCACTCATCTTCTGCTTCTTAATCCTGTTCAGGGTCGTGTTTACCATATTTTCCAGACTACAGAGCGCATCGGAATATATGCCGCACCCACTAAATTTTAAAAGAAAGGAAAAAATACATATACATATACATATATTAGCCGCACCAGACTATAAGCCGCAGATATATACGTAGTGAAATATTTACTATGTATTATATGTATGTAATATTTAATATGTGAGATATTTACACAAGAAAGTTTTTATAAACGTTTATTTACATACCTTAATGTGTGTGTCATGCTTCTTGCGTCAAGTGCCAAAAACTACCGGTAATGTCTTCTTCTGTGCATTGATCTGTTGCGTCTTTCATGTTTTAGCGCCCCCTGATGGCAGTTAGCGAAGAAAAATCTATAGATAAGCCGGGAAAAAAGTAGCGGCTTATAGTCCAGAAAATACGGTAGAAGCTGGAGCCAATCACAGGTGACTTTGTGTGAGAGGCGGGGTACACCCTGGGCAGGTCACCAATCCAGCTCAGGGCCAACACACAAATACAGTCAACCGTTCACACTCACCTTCACACCTACGGCCAATTTAGAGTGGCCAATTAGCCTAATCCCCTCTGTGAATGTCTTTGGACTGTGGGAGGAAACCGGAGTACGCAGAGGAAACCCACATAGACACGGGGAGAACATGTAAACTCCACACAGAAAAGCGCCCAGGTCAACCTCAGGGATTGAACCCAATCCCTTCTTGCTGTGAGGTGACAATGCTAACTACGACACCACCGTGCCACCCACCATTGCAACACTCCAAACCAAATGATTGATGAATATGTACTGTATATATGCATGGTTTTAAAGTACACAGTTCGTAGGTAGCTTCAAAATTTTGATGCATATAACGCAACATGTGGAACAGTAACTTTCAAATACTTGTTTTGTTGTAACCTCTTGTCTGACCGAGTTGTACACTACATCCATCTGCTGGTCTGATCAAATTTCAGCAGGCATTTGACAGGGTTGGCACTGGCGAACATCATGGTACTTAAACAGTGTTTCCATCTACATTGCCTTTAATATTCTTGTACTCGTACATAGAGTACACTAAACATGTAAACATACATTAAACCAAGGGTACTTATTGCTAAGGGTGCTTTTCACACACTAGTACCTGGGCCCTGACAATCACCATTTGTGGGTATTATTATTATTATTATTATTACTATTATTACTATTGTTGTTGTTGTTAATGCTGCAGATATTTCATGTATTTATGCATTAAAAGAGCAAGATTCAGAAACTTTAACTCCCTTACTTTATGTGGGGGGCATCCGACCAACATCCACCTTGTATCTGAGACCTCTGTTCATGATATACACAGTAATTACAAGAGTTTCTTTCCCTCTCCTGTCCATTCTGTCACTCACTTCATAACGCATCCATTGTTGACTCCCTTCTTTTCAGATGAAATTACTTTCCTGACCAATATGAGGCACAGGCCTATCATCAGGAAACCGATTTACTGATTTTATCAGTGCAAATGAGGTGGATCACGGACGGATCACAGATGTCAAGTTGAGCTCTCACCACATGTGTTCACGTCTAGTTTTGGTTCCAGTAGTAGGTTCAATTTCTGTTTCAGATGAAATTAGTCTATACTAGAACACCTGAGTTACATGAAGGAGTATTTTAAGCTTTAAGCTCTGATGATGATATGGTACCAAAAGCATATGTGTTACACTTGAGGGGATACATACAAAAGGTGAAAAAAAAAAATCAAAAGACATAGCAAGATATTAATATAATATGTGTCTTATTCTCCTCCAACCAGTTTCAGTCCTTTATTGTAAATTGTATGGTCGTACAAGTACTGAAGCATGTGTTGTGAGCTACTGGGTCAGTCTTCATGGAAACACATACAGTACATATTAAATCTGAAAGGTGAAGGTTGTAGAGATTAATTCATATTCGGTTCTTTCATCCATTCATTCTCTTTGTTCTTTCAATCACATTCAGCTCAATGTGACAGTGGATGTGCAGCCCATCTGAGGAAGACTGGTCTCAAGGCCAGGGAGGACTGAATGTACTCAATGGGTCACCCGTCCATTATGGTGATTTATACTCTAATTCATATTCATATGTAGCTGCACCTATGTTTAGATCTGGTCATGGACAAGGTTATAATATGTACATGCATTATATTCATCAAACCAAGACTTTTATATTTGCAAATATGGTTTGTGTGAAAAGGTCTGCAGTTTGGCGACCTCTTTACTTGCAGTACCCTTACGCAGGCTGCGAAAGCTCCCGTTGTAATTATAATGGCGCAACTGTAATTGCCTTTTTCACAAGACAGACATTTTCATTTTAAAATGCTTTATTTCAGAGTAAAAAGTCCTTTTTCATGTGATGTTTCCTTTATGTTCTCTTCCTGTAGATAAATATACTACTACATTTATGACGTGTAGTTTAGTCATAGTTATGCTGAGTCATAATATTAATTATAAAGGTATTTTTAACATTACAAATAATCATCCCCCACCCGCCATGTGGTCAGTATAATTCTTGATTTCGTCTGTGGCTAAACTCACATACACGCGCGCACACACTGGATCAGTCTAGTGATTGTTGCCACCAGGCACCATTTTGTCTTCCTGCTGAGAACACTGACCTCCATGCACTTCATTTTCTGCTGCTTGACTTTATGACCAAAGAGGGCAATAACAGTGCCCTCGAACGGATTTGGCACAAGTACGGAACACAGTGCTGGGTTTTTAGATTGATTACTTTTTCAAAAAGAAGAAGATTGCTTTCATTTTGGTAAGCACATACTGATGAACTCCTATTTGCATAACAAATGAGGGGGTTTAAAAGACTGGGAAAGGGAAGCTGTCAGTGAACGGCTCGTGAGTGATTTAATGTTTGCTCATGATATTGTATTGCTGCCTTTGATTTTCTACACTCAAATATTGACATAAGCCCATAATGGAATGATGGTCCCTTCTTGAGTGTATACCTTTTGTTTTAATTACGTGTGAGTTCTGCCACTGTGCCCACGAAAACACTGCGGTAAAAAAAAAAAATGCCGGCACTGTCATCATGGTGTGTGCAATCCGGCTGTGACAGCTCCTCAACCTCTGCTAGATCACTTCAATTCATAATTGCAACTCCTGCTTACATGGTTATTACATTTGTTAGTACCTACAAGTGAAATTTTATAACACGATGATTTATGACCAAAATAGTTCTGTTACCCAGAATGTAAACAAATTATTATACAATTTTTTTCTGCTAGGGGCTGTCTGGCACTGTCACCTCACAGCAAGAAGGTCCTGGGTTCAATCCCTGAAGTCGACCTGGGTGCCTTTCTGTGTGGAGTTTACATGTTCTCCCCGTGTATGGGTGTGTTTCCTCTGGGTACGCCGGTTTCCTCCCACACTCCAAAGACATGCACAGAGGGGATTAGGCTAATTGGCTACTCTAAATTGGCCGTAGGTGTGAATGTGAGTGTGAATGGTTGTGTGTCTCTGTGTGTTGGCCCTGTGGTTGATTGGTGACCTGCCCAGGGTGTACCCCGCCTCTTACCCGAAGTTACCTGGGATTGGCTCCAGCTTTCGCCCATGACCTTGAACAGGATTAAGTGGCAGAAGATGAGTAAATGATTTTATCTGCTGTGACACACACCAGGCAGTCACTAAAGATAAAATAAATAAAGTAAATAAAATGAATGTAAGTCGCTCTGGATAAGAGCGTCTGCCAAATGACAATAATGTAAAGATAAATGAACATAGTATATTCATGTTAACGAACATGATATGATGGCACACTTATATTCAAAACTCAAAAACTAACAGTTGGAATAGTCTCTCCAGTCTGTGATTCAGTCTTCCCATATCTGTAGATTCCAGTGTCAGTCTAGCAGGCCTTGTGGCTGACTGGTGGCAGAATAATTCAATCCAAAAGCATTTCTCAGCTCAGGCTATATAGTCAGGTTGGTACTCTGTGTACCCTGACTCCTTCCGCTTTATACACATCATCTCTTAATTTTCTGCAATATTTCAAAGGCATATTCAAGTCATATGAGTCCTTTATATTTATGAAGATTGGTGAAACAATGCACTACAAAATATGAATTCAAGGTTGCCTATAAAAACTGTTACTCTTATTCGATGTAAGTAAATTAGGGTAAATACTATTCATTCTTTTTTAATGAAATCCAATGGCTTTTTATGTGGACGGCATTCAGCAAAGCTTGGTCCAACACCCTTATTTGGCTATTGCATAAAATTGACATTTTCTAGGAAACAGGAAAGTTCAAATGTGGGTTATTTGGTGTATTTATTTTGTTTCAGCCAAATGCCCTTGCTTCAAAACAGCATGTGGCACACATAACCATTTGGATTTATTCCCGTAATATAACCGCATGTGAATCTGACCCTGGATGTTGTCCTCCAAAGAGCACGCTGCTGATTCCTAAGCCTCGCTGTCCTCCATACCAGACCACGATATGGCCTCCAGAAGCCTGTTGTAAATGCTCTGAGAAATAGACCAGTTATATTCTATCCACCATCTATGTGTGTGTGTGTGTGTGTGTGTGTGTGCAAATGTGTGTAGGCGAGTGCTTTTTCTTTATGGTTGATGTTCACTCTTTGAATCATAGCATAGATGAAGGTGTCCTTCTTGATGATTCACATATCCTAAGCTGAACCCAACATTGATAAGCTTGAAAAAAAATTCTTGCTATCTAAACTTGCAATTATCGCCCACTAATGGCAATTAATTATGATGCCTGGAATGTGCTTTGGGACCGTTCATCTAACCGATGCCGCTCAGGGAATACTCATTTAAATAAAAAGTGAAAGACTGCCCTCTGAAGTCCAATGGCCTAATGAAGGGAATCCTAACAAAGTTGTTAGCGATATAAACTGAGTCCTAGTTCTGGTTTAGTAAGTAGTTAATATAGCAACTCAGCTGAATTTGAAGAGTTCATACCCTGCATTCAAAATGCAGCCCTATTAGCTACAAATGCCACAGTGCATTATGAGTATTCTGTACCCTCTAGGTATATCTGTTGGATACTGTTCTATATTGTGCATTTGTTTAGACAATATTGCATGGCAGTGGGGCTGCGCAGCAGGTAGTGTTGCATCCTCACAGCTTCAGGGTTCCTGGTTACTGTCTGTATGGAGGTTCTCTGCATGTTCTCTCTGTGTCCACATGGATTTCCTCCCACTGTCCACATGCCAGAAGGTTGACAGGCTACTCTAAATTGCTCTAGGTTTGTGTGCATGATGCCCTGACTGGCGTCTTATCTAAAGTATTTTCCTGTCTCATGCCCAGCATTCTAGGGATAAGCTCCAGATCGACTGCAGATCTGTCCAAGAGAAAGTGTGTACTGAAGATGAATGAATGAACAAATATTGCTATGAAGTGGATTGGATATTCTCTACAAAAACAAAAAATTTGTAAAACTTCAACGCATATAATACATTCAAAACAAAACCATTCAATACATTGTGAATACTGTGCATTTTGGAGTCATCTAAATCTGTCTAATTATAGGCAGAATATCTACAATTCATTTTGCATTTTGTAAAACATAATGAATAGGGCAGCATTTTGGACACAGGGGACCGTTTTCTAATCAGTTAACAACAAAGAATTAATTATAGTTTTAATATTAACCCTAAACCTATTAATAACCCTCCACTTAGTTCTGAGCCCAAGCTGGAACACGTTGATACACAGGTGATCTGCTCACAGTCTTTCGTAGTTTTACATATTTGTACGGGTTTTTTTTCACCTGCAGGTGGTTTTAATCACATCTGTGCCAAGCCAAATATGGTCCTGCGCATTTACTGTGAAGCATATGTTGTGGTTTTAGGGTGGGATATCAGGATTAGCATTTGCGGTGTGGTTGCCGTAGTAACCACAGTACCTGATTTTACATGGCTTTCAAGACATTTTAAAGTCCAGATTTCATTAACTTGGGTGACGTCCAAGTCATTTCACACTGCACAAGGTTTAATACAGCTGGAAAGAAAGCAGAAGTGCTTGGGGTTTTTTTTCCTGATGCACTAGGCAGATGTGAATATTTATATACATGGAATAACAGAGCTGGTTCACAATATTGCCTGCTTTGCTTGTTGGTGACACTTTTTAAAGCTGATGTATACTATGGTTAAATGCAAACTTAAAGATGCACATTGCAGTAGAAGAAGAAGACATAAGAAGACCTAATCATCCAAGTTAGGTGCATGGTTCATTAAGGGAATATTCCTGTTTTTTCAGTCTAAATTCTTTTGCATTGCATTTGTAGAGTTTGTGCTCTGTTTTGTTTACTTATTAAAGAACAGGAAGTGCTAATAATTGAAAAAGTTTTCCATTGTTGTTGCAATACAGCAAAACCATTTCGAAACGATTGTTCATGGTAATCACACGACCTTTCAGTATCCCTTTGATTTTTTTTTTTAAACACAGGATTACAGAGCTGATACACAATAATGAGCTGATCAGAGCTTCCACCAAAACATCATAGCACAAAAATAAGTGTTTAAATAGATAAATAAGTGTAATGCTGAACACTCTATGCAAGTAAAGATAATCTGGTGGGCGATGATTGAATTCAAATTTTATCTTATCAAAGATATATTTGCTGATTTTTAAAAAATGAATATTTAAAAGTCACAATGAACTCCCCGTCTCTATGCCAAATATAATAACAGCTTGGTTTGAATAGTACTAATGTACAATGCTGTCTATTGGGCTGCTCTCTTGTACCATTCAATACTCTTTTCCCAGATGCTGCATTTACTTCCATTTATTTTTACATATAGGACCCTGTGGTACTTCTTATGACTGTCTACATCACATGGAGTTAAAGAATTGTCTAGTTTATACTGTATAGTTTATATAATTTATCCTGATAACACCTGTGTTGCGTCTACTTACAATGCATGTATGTATTCTGTTTTTGTGCCATATTTGCATCTCCACAGCTTAACTTTGGTTTGATTCCTGCATACTGATGACAGGTCATATCTTTTAAGGATTTCACTTCTAGATGACACTAATGTCTAACACTTGCCTGCCAATTCATCAAAGTAAATTTAAGTGTCTATACTGAGTTTCTGTGATTTCTTGTGTGTTTTAGCATGGTCTTGATTACATATCATTTTGTCCTGATTTAAATATGTACATTGCCACCCAGAATTATTGGCACACTTCATAAAAAATTAGCAAAAAAAAGTGCTGTTATTATCTACAGGGCAAGTATGAGAAGATATTAATTGTTAAAGTGCCAATAATTTTGAAACCAGTGTTCTGTTGGGGGGGTGCACGATTTAAAAAATTGCCTTTGAAACTAAAAGAACCAAATTTAAATATAATGATAAAACAGACACCATAATTTTGGAAAAAATGTATTTCTAGAAACTTTCTTCTAGGTGATCTGCCATAGTAGCCAAGTTGATGGAGATAAGTCACAAAAGTATTCCAACTCATTGGAGTTGCTCTGCCACATCTGCAGCCTTACAACGGGGATTTCTTTCAACATTTTTTTTTCTTGTAGTGTGGCGTGGCTAGGTGCTATAAATGAAATAATCTGGTATGAAGAATAATAATATATTAACAAGTTTGAAGCACCAGGTAGTGCAATGAGGGGTGTCTATTTACTTTTGAGGTGTTTGAATATACAGTGATCCCTTGCTTATTAGGGAGTTAGGTTCCAGAACCCACCGCGAAAAATGAAAATCTGCGAAGTAGCGATCATGTAATAATATGGTTATTATTATTATTTTTTATATATATATTTTAAGCCTTTATAAGTTGGGACATTTTTTAAAGTTGAATAAAATGAAAACTAAAAGACTTTCAAATCACATGAGACAATATTTTATTCACAACAGAACAAATGTTCAAACTGGGAATTTGTACAT
>JAQLOM010000032.1:20357463-20381743 GCA_030068315.1 Chrysichthys thysi
CGGCCGGGGCCCGGGGCGCGCGCGCTCCCAAACTCTCTCTGTGTGTGTGTGTGTGTGTGTGTGTGCGCGCGCGCGGTGCAGGCAGGCAGGCCGCTTTGGGCTCCGTGTGCTGGCCGTGTGTGTGTGTGTGTGTGTGCGCGCGCGTGTTTCCCCCTCTCTGGTCAGTGTTTAAATGTTCCTAAAGGAGGAGAGATTAAAAAGGGCAAAATCCGCAGCGCTGCCTTTTCAATAAGAGGAATATGATCGCTTCCTGGCTGACTTTTGCACTTCTTTTGGGAACTTTTGGTGCAGGTAAGGCATGCATGCATTTGTTTCACTTGATTTGTGGTGTTGCACGCGCGGTTAATGCACGTCGGTTATACAGGCCAGTGGGGTAGCAGAGAGTTACATAGTGTATCACGGAGCGTGCAAAAAAAAAAATGTCCTGTCATGTCTCGTGCATGGTTACAGTCAGGGTTCAGTGTGTGATTTGGGCCACGGGGGATGGTTACAATGAATATGCACCAAGTTTAAATGATAAATTGCTTGTGCAAAACAAACAAAAAACCCAATAACAATAATAAAATAAATGTGCTCTTGCTTTGTAAACCCCCCCCCCCCCCCAATGTCCCTGTCAGTTCATAAAAACCTTGTGAGTTTGATCAGGTGTGACACAGAGTGGATCAATGAGTTGCTCAATCTGCTCTCTGCAGACTGGGATAAAGTAAATCAGCCTGTATGCCTAGGGTTCACTGTGTGTGTGTGTGTGGGTGTGTGTGTGTGAATAGGTTAACAATAAACCATGCTTCCTATTAATGACCATGTAAGCTCGTGCTTCTTTTGTTTTTCTTCTTTTTTCTTTCTTTCTTTCTTTCTTTCTTTCTTTCTTTCTTTATTCTTTTTTTTTTTTTAGTTGAAGTGGTTTCCACATTTCTGACTTTCTTGTCATGTCAAGTGCCCTTTATCCGAAAGTAATTTGCACCGTGCTCGAATCAGAGCGTATAATAATCAAAACATTATCATTTAATATCTGATCGTCCGTGATGGAAAAACACTCCCTGTACCATTTAGCTTGGGATACCAAGCATACTCGAGTTGTTTTTGCATGCAGGGGTAACACAGGTCGTGCACATCTCCCTGCTTCATGAGCACGTGAGAGCGAAATGAGTTGCATGATCTCTGTATCTCCTGAATGTCCATTGGAGTTTAGTGTCAAACAGAGTAAAATGTGTAACAAAATATTTCGTTGTGCATTGTCTCCCTTGTTTTGGTGTGTGTGTGTGTGTTGGGGGTGAGGGATGCCCTTTGCTTTGTTTTCTGTTTATTCTGCGTCCTCATACAGATATGCGCTGCCTGTCCATTAAGATCCCCTTTTCTCCCCATGTACGAGAGTCCGATCTTGATTCCTGCTTCTCCTTTAAGTAAGCATAATGAAAGGCTCCTTTTAGTAGCGATAACAGATAACGGCTGTGTTCCAAGCGGCGTGCTGCTGTGCTGAATAATATGTCAAAATCGTATAGTGCCATATGTTTTTGATGGATTGCTTGTATACAGATTTGTTACCGGAGAGAGAATCTGAGAAGCACAGCTACTGCTGTTGTAGAGCCAGTGGAGGATTTGGTCTTTGTGTTTTCTTACCACACCACACCACACGGTCGACCAGATATCGCGTGCGGTCATTACATAATAGAGTTTGGGTTTGTTTGCGCACTATCTGCGTGATTAAATTGAACACACTGATTGCTCCCCATGCCGCAACACTTGGGAATATCCTCTATCAGTGGGCTGTTCTTTGTTTTTGTTTTGTAAGTCAGTATGATCTAATGCTGTGCTTGTGCTCTTGATGGAGAGAAGGCTTGGACAGAAAGCCAACCGTGAAAGAACTAGTAAGGCGAAATGGTGTCCAATTTAAAGTATTTTACTGAGAGTGCGGTATACTTAGGAAAAGATACTTTGGTTCAACTCGAGACTTTTCATCTCGAGAAAGTAATTCTCACAAGGAGCCAACTCTTGGCACCGGAGAGGTGTGATCTGCGGTTTATTATTTTTTTTAAAGAACTTTCTGAGTGCTTGAGGAAAGTCATTCCGAGTTGTGTGAAGGTGAAAACTGAAGGGGGGGGGGTTGAACACAATATTGCCTCGTTTACAGATGTTTTGCCAGACATATAAGATGAAACGGCCAATCTATAGAATGCGACATGGCTTACAGGTGAGTCTGTGTGGGAGTAGTAAGAAGTATAGATCTTAAATCGGTCCAGTTCTAATTACATACTTGAAGTGCTAGGTACTAAAGTGGGCACACGTCCCATCAAGCAAGTCACCTTGTGTTATTAACATGGAAAAGCGCCCATAACGTGCTTTTTTTTCTTTTTCTTTTTCGATAAGGCAGTTTGCATTCCTTTGTGTAAGCTTTCATCTAATTTTCACTGACCTAGCTCCAAAATGATCTCTGTGACAAGTCGCAAAATAAAAACTCGAGTTAAAAGGTTCATAGTGTGTACATCCTACTAAGATGCTATTACAGTGTTATTCACCTGTGACATTTCCCAGTTCTGTTCAGCTTGATTGTTGAATCGCAAGCTAGTGATGTTATGAAGCAGGCCAGGAGGAGCGCGTGAGCAGTGCAAGGGGTGGGACGATAACAACGAATCCCGCTGATGTGTCCTCGCCTGTTTGCAGATCGTCGATGCTGGAATTGTAAATGATTTCGCATTGCTGTGAGGGGCCTATAAAACTTGATGTTTTGGCTGCTGCCTGCATTGTGTAATGAGGTTTGCTGACTGCATTCCAAGGCTCCCAGGCTTAAGGGAAGGGGGTTGGTGTGTGTGTGTGTGTGTGTGTGTGTGTGTGTGCGTGTGCGCGTGTGTGCGCGTGTGTGTGCGTACGTGTGCGCCTTTTAAACACAAGTCCCTTACAAGAAACAAAGGAGGCCTCTTTGCCTGGCCAGCCTGGATGCTTACGCTTCTGCTTTTGCTGCTATTGTCAGTGTTGGTCTTGCGTTATACACGGACCAGAGGCTCATTTAGCCTTAAGTCGTGCGTTACAACTTGGAGTCAGAATCTGGGAATATCCAACCATTTTGAGTATGTGTGTGTGTGTGTGAGTGATGTAAAGAGGAGGTGGCCAGGGTGGTGCGTATGTTCTGTGGTGGAATAGGTGTGTAGGCATCTTAGAATTTGCATTTCATACTGTGAGCACGAAAGAGCATGTGCAAGGTCACGAAGCACATATCTGAGGCAAACCTGTGCCATTTTGATGCCCGTATATGTTTGCGGGGTGTTTTTTGTTTCTTTTTTTCAACAGGCTTGGCCACATGGTGGAGGGGACTTTGGGGGGGGTATGGGAGGGACTCTGAGGATGTAAAATGAGCTGAAATGGCCATCGTTTAGCTGAGTTCACCAGAGAAATGAAATGGGAGCGCACATCACGTCGCTGGCTTATTTCCAGCATTACAGCTTTATTTGTTTGATTTGGTCTGTCATGGAGAGATTCGGTGGTACATGGTTGGATTGAGGGGGAGGGGAGAGAGAGAGAGAGAGAGAGAGAGAGCGAGGGGGGGAGGGTTAGAGAGGGAGCTAGGATCATGGGGGGACACTAAGTGAGAAGGGGGATGGGAAGCTTCAAGAATTTAAAGAGACAGTCCGTGTATTGCCTTTCGCCCGTAGTGCATTGCATAGAAAACGCACATCATTCCTCGCACCTGACAGGGAAGGGTTTAGAGCATGATACATGTTGGATTTTTCTTTTTTTTTGCACAAACGGAGCAGTGTGTAAGAAATGTGCATTTACAACCATTTTGAAATTGAAGCATTATGGTGAGGTACAGAGGTTACGCAAGAAGGGTCTGATCTGGTTTACTTCCCTGACTGAGCTGTAAGCACCTCGTATAAACAGCCTGTGCAACGTAATAAGCTTTACCATTCCGGCATTGAATGTAGGCGCTGCACAGCAGGCTATTCTGTGTAAAAACTACATTTTAATTGTTCTTAGATGTTGCTCTTTTTAATACCTGGTGAACAGAAGCTGGAAACACGTTATAGCAATATGCAGTATTAAGAGCATTAATATAGTTTTTGTCCTTATTACACAGCGTTATTTGACTGGTTTTAATGCTATCTGGAGGGTTGTTCCAGTGCCATGGTTTTGCATTTAGTCATGGTGTATGATCATATGATTGCCTGACTGCCGACTTTTTAAATATATTGATTTAAAATCCATTTCTGTCTACTTTGGTCTACCGTTCATTGCGTCAGCGATTGTTATCCCTTTAGTGTCTCTTGTGACTGTGACTCCCCAAACATATTACAAGCCCATCTTTCTGAATGTCCCCCGAATCATATTATAATGCCCTTCATTTCCTTGTTGCCTGACCTGCACTAAAACACTTTGGCGTTAAAATGAGCTACTGTCGTAAGAAGTGCTGCCGCGATTAGTCGACGTAATCGACTATGAAAATTAGTCGACGACAATTTTATTGGTCGACTAGTCGGGGGGGTTTGACCCCGGGAAATATGCTTTAATGCCATACAACGAGCATGCGCGTGCACACATGTGCGCGAGGGGGGGGGGGTCCCGCGGCGGCGGCACACCTGATAAGCCAGTGGTAAGATAAGTTTTGTGCTTTGACCCTTGAATTTTGTTCAACATAAAAGGAAAACATGAAAATTGCAACCGGTTGATTTTTTTAAAATTAGTCGTTAAGATTAATCGATTAATCGAAAAATTAGTCTAAAAATCGGTCGTTAGAAAATTAGTCGTTAGTGGCAGCACTAGTCGTAAGTACGTGATGTCGCTAGCTGTACCGCCAATCCTGGGGTGTTTGTAGCTGTATCGTCCATAATGACAAAGTAAAGCAAAGCAGAATATGGCATTGCTGGCCTGAATGAAACTAAATAACTGTGTTTTTGCAGTGCCACGTGTTGCCTGTCTTTGCGATCATTCTCTGTTTCAGCTTATAATGACGATGTGGTCAGCATTGGTTATCGTTTGAATTTTATCGAGTCTGACTTTCGATTCCAAAATGGTTAAATAAATAAATAAGTAAAATGGGTCCAAAGTTTAGATAGACCTTTAACTATTTACAGCTTTAATTCATACATTCTGAGTGCATTTTTGTGTTGAGGCTTTCCTGTCTGAAACTATGAACATGTTTAATGAAAATCAAAATGAATGTGAGGACATGTACAGCTGTGGGGGAAAAAATGAGACCACTATTAATGGTGACCAGTGGCATTGGATTTGATATAGATTACCTTTAAAATGAACCAGTTTATCGTATTGATTTAAAAAGCCTTTTAAAATGCCCTTATTTTGAAATCCCATTGAAGCCATAGTGAGTGTGACGCCACAACAGAGTCTCCTGTTCCCCCGCTGTATACTTTTGGATAGCTGTGTACGTACTTGCAGATATGTAGCCTGTGTTTGAAATAATAAAGGGTTACTGCAGAACAAAAATACTTTGTTTATATATATATAAAAAAAAAAAAAGATACACAGTAATGGGTGTTTTTGGAACCCAGTTTCAGTTCCAATTTTTTGGGGGAGGACTTGTTTTTAAAATGAAGAAAAACCCAGTTAAGCGTTTTGTTTTTTGTTATACAAGGAAGAATCAAAAAGTAAAGGCAAAATGCATTTAATGGCATAAATAGAAGTACCTGTGAGAAATTGAACATATAATTTTTTCATATAGTCCCCATGCAAGACGACACATTTGTTGTGTCTTTCAGTTAGCTTCTGTATTCCTCCAGAGGAGTTTTTTCGGCTGCTCTAGAAGCCAAGTGAGCACCGCTGCCTTTACTTCTATCATCAGAGGTGGATCTGCGACAGCGCAGCGCCTCCTTCAGTGAACTGAAGATGTGATAATCACTCAGCTCCAGATCTGGGCTGTAAGAAGGATATAGAGGATGTCCGAATCCATCTCTGCTGTTGCTGCCGCTGTATGAGGACGTGCATTTTCATGATGCAGGAAGACAGCTTTGAACTGCATTACTCTTCTTTTGCTGTGCATTGCAGGTTTAAGTTCATTTTGCAGCAATGCACAGTAATTTGCACTGTTCACTGTTTGCCCATGTGCTTGGAAATGCTCCAGAATAGGAACCTTCATATCCCACGCCGTGCTTTGTCTTTTACTGTCTAGGTTATTGTGGAATTTTAACAATTGCCTTTACTTTTTGATTTTGCCTTCTATATTAAAGACTGTTAAAAGAAATAAAATGTTCCTTTAATTTGCACCACCATCTTATATATTTTTCAATAGATGATTGAGGCTTTTATACAGTTATCTTTCTAGTCTGGGTTATCATACTCTGAAACCTTCAAAATTGTAACACCCCTAGCCACATGAGCCGTGAATAAGATTTGAGATTCCACAAAAATGATGAAAATTCATCACACAGATATCAGAAACTCACATTTTATTTTTGCATCGTCTTTTGTTTTGCTGTTTTACGCCAATAGGGGAAACAATATGACTAATAAGGTGATTTAAAAAGCTCATTTTATGTTAAGTGCAGGAAGACCTGAAATGAAATGTAAGTATACTTGGTAAAAACTATATCTTCAACTTAACATGACCTTCATGTGCTCTTTGGTGGACCTGTTTTGGGATTTTAATCAGGCATGATGTTAATGTCCTTCTTTTAGCGGCTAAGTGTTTTTAAAATGATTAATCAGGCATTTATCGAGTAACGAACGGGTTAATTAATCAGGTGTCTGAAATCCGGCGATCGCTCATTAAGGTCATCAGACGGCTATGACTAATAGCTTTTCTTTTTGTTCATGTGATCATTGTATAATGTTCCCCAGGCATGTCTCTTTCACTTTGACATCAATCTTTTAAAAACGGCCCCGCAGAGGAGCAGAGGCATCGAATCACTGTCTGCAGTGTTACAGTTGGTTTTGTGACATCTGTTTATTTCAGAATTAGCTTGCTTTTAAATATTTTTTTTTCCTGCATAAGATTTAACAAGCATAAGACTAAAGAACAAGGTTTCAGTACTTGCTCTCACGTCTGTGTGAAAATTCATAGTCTAGCCGAACTGCTAAATTCCATCCTAGAGACATTTTGCATTGTGAAAAATGAGTGTAAAAGCCCTCTTGGTACAGGGAAGGCTCACATGGTGCAAATGTGTCTTCACTGCTTGTTTGGAGAGAAGCTGAGAATGAATAAAGCAAAAGAGTTTCTTGGAAGTGTTCTCAGCTTTTTTTTTATGATCTAAATCATGGGATTCATTTATGCCCATTCGATCCTTAAAAGAAAGAGTTGGCAGTACAGTTGAGATTTTGAATATACATTGGTACCTCAGTACTTGAACTCATTAGAATTCGAATTTCTTAAGTCAAACCAACCAGTTCTTAAAAAAAATGACCTTGAACTCGATCTGAATCTCAGAAATTGAACCGTGGACCTAATTTGTACGTGTCATGAATCTGCCGTGCGGAGCCTCCTTTTAATATGCCCGTTTTGGGTATCTACGGTAGCGGTGCAGTCCAGAGGACGCGCGATGCTCCAAGAACACACCGCCGCAGCGCCACTGGTGCATGCGCTAAGACTCACGCCATTCCTGAGCATCACGTGGGATGCTACAGGTGTTATGCATTTGGTAACTGATGACACAGACTTTAAAGAGACTCGCTCAGTCACACCAAGGTGTGAAGCTTTAGATTGCATTCCCTGCGCTATTGCCAAGCCTTGATTATTGTCTGTTTACGCTTCCTGGTTTTGACCCTTTTTCTGTCCATTTGGTTTTTGTGATTATAGCTTTTGCCCTTGTTGTGTTGTTTGCCGTTCAGATATTTCCTTGAGTGTTTTGCCGTTTGCCTGTACCTCTGCCGTGATTGCTATTAAAACCAGTACGGATCTTACTTCGGTATCCCACTTGTGCATGTGTCCGCCCACACCCTACATTCCTGACAGAACGTACGGGGAAATGAGTCACGCGGCACGTCTCTCAGCGGAAACAAAGGGTAACGCTTCAGTCTCAGCCTCGCATTCGCTGTGATCGCGCATCGTTTTTTGGTGATAGTGCTTTTTTATTGAAACTTTACAAAGTACTGTTTTGATAAATGTGCTTATATGTGTTTAGTATATGCTCTTCTTGTTTTATCCTGTTCCTTTTGTGTTTAAATGCTAAAGAAAACCATATTAAGGTGTATTTATTTGAGGCTGGGAACCAATTAATTGGTTTTCCATTATTTCTTATGGGGGAAATTCAATCAGAACTCGAACTTTTTTAGGATTCGACCCCGAGCTCTGACCAGATTAAGTTTGAGTTCTGAGGTACCATTGTAATTTAAAAAAAATATTTTAAAGTGATGGCAAATACCAAAGGTTTCAGTTCAGTTTTGTCATCGTAAAATTGGTCAAACCCGATCCCATTTGAAGTTGATCTTTAACCCATTTGTTTCTGAAAATTTTGCATGTATTTCTATTAATTTACATCCAAATAGTAACAAAAACATCTACTTTCAAGAAATATGACTGTTCATTTTTCTGAAATTTCAATTTTTAGTCAAAGTCCCAAATGGGGATTATGGCACATGCCATCTATTTTTTATGCCATTCAATATATGATCCCCAAATGGGAACCACGGAAGATAATGGGTTAAGAGCGTGAAGAGACTCGAATGTAATAAATATGCCCAACACACAAACCAGCTGTGGCTTTCATTTTCCAACACTGCACTGTGGAGCCATGTTGTTCCCTCACTGTGCCTGATGTGGGTTGAGCATCTTAAGTAAAAGCTGAGTAAAACTTTTTCCCCAAGAGACATTCGTATATACAATGAAATGCACTCGAACGCTGGCACTGATTCATGGGGCTGTGATCGTGTGGTGGGCTAAACAGCTTTTGTAAATTTACTGAAAATAATTCATCCACATAAGTGCAGTGCATTGTATTTTAGACAAACTGTATTATTTCAGGGAAGCATGGCTATCAAGATTAGGTGGAGCACAAGAAAAACCGATTTGAAAGGAGCCACAAATGAACTTTTACACATTTCCATTCGCACAATACCGGATTTTCCCAAAGTTACACACTGATGTGTGCACTGATACAGATACTGGTGTCAGTATTGACCCCGATACTCTACTCATCTACTCGTAGTTGTGAACATGGTCCTGACACCAGCAACCAATACCTCATCCACTTGTACGTAATTGTGGGGCATGGAAGCAGAGGAGAAGATACAGCATAATAGCAAAATTTCAAGTAATGCATGTTAAGGATGTGACCTGCAGGGAAAAGACAAGAAGTAGAAGAAGGAGAAGCTCAGCTTAAGGTTGACGGTGTAGAAAATCAATAAGGAAAACCAAAGCGTAGCAGAGTGCAAGCTGTATTAGATGTTCCAATAACACGCGCAATCTAATCAAACATCTTTAAAAAAAAAAAAAAAGGAAAAAAAAAACAGACATAAGAGTGAGTATGACACAGTCTGCACCTACACCAGCAATGCTCTGCATCAGCTAACAAGGAAAAGAGCGTAACATTGGCTAACGGTGAAAATAACTGAAGTGCTTACCCGGTTTATTGCACTTGACAATCAACCATTGTCTGATATTGCTTACGTAGAATTTTGGTGACTCCTAAATGTGTCCGAGCCAAAGTACAGCATTCCAAGTCCAAAAATATATGTGTGTGTGTGTATATATATATATATATATATATATCGCTTTATATATATATATATATAAAAGAAGTTCATATGTGACATTATTTTGCGCTAGTCTAGTCACCATTACATGGAATGCGCTCATGTTTGAACATACTTAATCTCTCTTGTTGGAGGGCAGAACTTGTTTTGGTTTACATGTATCAGGTATGTGTTTGAGTAATGTATGTTTAATCTATGTGTGAGGGAGATCTTTTAAGTTTTATGTGAAATTTGCCGTTCGTTCGGTTCAAAATGTACATCACTTTTAAAAAAAAATTTATTTTAGATTTTACTCTAACTTAGTTTTTGCATATTTGCTTTTCTCATATTTGAGGGAACATTGAGGTTCCCTCTATAAAAACATACTTTCTTGCAAACACCAGTTATATTATATGGTAACTTGGGGGGGGGGTTGGAATTCGTTTTGGCGAGTGCTGAAAGGCAAGTGCGTGTACTTCGGGGTTGTTGCATCCTTAGCCCATTAGCCCATTTTACCATCTTTTTCCAAACTTTTTTGAACAGCTGCTCATCAAGGTCAGAGGAGCACACTATCTGTATACTAACCCATGCATGAGCTCAAAGACACCCATGATTGGCTAGTGTCAGTCGACAGAGGAGAGTATGTGATCCCTCCCACCCTGAGAGGACGGTCAGTTTAGCTCCCTTGGATTCTTGCCACAGATGACTGTGGCCTCATCAGGCTTTGAACTTATGATGTCAGGATGGTAGGATAAACACTTTTCTACTCTGCTGTTAGGAAGTTGGACAGAGTTTGGCTATAAACTGTCGTTCTCTCCTCGCATTACATAAAAAGATGATATTTTACTCTGGTTGGCATCTTTATTAATTTTGTTTTTTTTTTAAATCAAGATGGTATTACTTTCTATTCTTTTTTTTTCCCTCCTTGATATCCAATTTAGCGTTTTCTGCCAGTATATAATGTCAGTGCCATCTCTACTTGTATATATTTCATTTCAGGAGCTCATTATAGTTCATTATGATGCTTATTATGTGGAATAAAATAAGAGCTACTGCCATTTTTAAGAGAGCTGACAGAACCCTCAAACCACCTCTTTGTTTTCTGTAGCATGCTCGGTAAAGACACGAGATTGATCCATTTATGTCGAACAGGCTTCGCAGTGAGACGTGGCGGTCTGTTTATGTAGAACTGACAGCCCAAAAGCCAAGGTAATATGGAATCCATTGGTAATTTACTTCATGGCTTCCATCATAATTAGTTGCAGGTCCCTGAAAACCCACATTCCAAGTATGGCCTAATTTGATAAGTGGAGACACAAATACTTGCATTCCAAGAAAATGTCCCTGCGGTTTGCCTGGAATACCACACATCGCTTTCAGTTAGCCTGAGTCGGTTGAGGTCACGTGCAAACCGTTGCCTACAGAATAAACTGCAAGATCTGCACATCGGACGTGAAATGACTCAAAAGATTCAAATGAGCAATGTTCTTGGCAAAGGAAGTGAATGCAGAATATTTCCTTAGAAAGCACTTTTGGAGAAACAGCCTTAGATTTTGGAAACTATCCAGTCTGTAAGCATTCTTGTGGATGATCCTGTGTGAGAGGCTTAACCAATTGGCCTACACTAATTGCTTGCACCATACTTGGACTAATGATCTCCTAATGGCTTTTTAGGCAGAGTGGACTTTTGCCAAGGAAACTCTTATGAGCTCAATCCATTTGTGTGATGAACATATTATCTGAAGTGCTGAGGCCAAGAACGAAACATGCCTAAAGTTTCAGTGTAAAGGTGCAGCTCCTTGTCGTGAATTACATAGTAGTACAGAAAGCTTTTTTTTGCTAACTTTGCCACAGTTTGCTCTGTTTTCACTGTTCAAGGCGTTGAAGCGTTACTCTTGCCAGAAGGCTGTGTTTTTGAGCATCGTAATTGGCTGGCTCTTCAGTTCCATGGAGAAGTCGCCGAAAATTCAGAGCGTACTGTCATTGCGTTTCCTTCTTTATCGATGTACAGTAGAGCATGGGGATACTCGACGGGTCAGGTCGGGTTCGGACAAATATTTCGAAAGGTTACTCGGTTTCGGGTCGGGTTCGGTCACGTCAGCACAAAAACATTTGATATTTAAAATAGTAAAGTTACTTTTTGTTCCCAGCCCGAAGCGCACCTCCTTTCAGAGCGCCCGAAAACGGGTGCGCAGAACGCACGCTCTGTGCGGGCAGATTCATGACAGAGAGCATCATTATAATCACTTAGCAGTGCCTGTTTCGGCCAAACATTAAAATTCCAGTCGGGCTCGGGTCGGGTTCGGAGAGAAACATATAAATGCATGTCGGGTTCGGACAGAAATAAGAGTCCCGAACAGCACTCTAATGTACAGGGTGTCCTGCATCCAAAGGCGTTTTCCCTTACGTGAAAACGAATATTTTTTGTTTAATTTCAGATCCAATGTGGCTTCGAAACAAACAATAGAAGATCGAATACGACGTATACACAAGTGCCGCTATGTGCCATGTCCAAGACCGTCAGCTTGAGCATTTGTTGTAATATCTGTGTTTTAAATAAATAATTGCCTCTGGATCCAGACTTTTTGGACACCCTGTAGTATCATAGCACAATCCAGTCCAGGTAATGATGATGATAATAAGAATAATATGTTAAGAGGTATGAGAGTTGCTCGTAAGCCATGTAGCTCTGTCCTGTTTAAATCAGCTATAACTTGCCTGATGTTCAACTGATTTTCACAAAATGTATTTAGCCGTAAATTCGTACACCTCGTTACACCTGCTCCCTCGTTTTTTCTGAAGGAGTCCACGTATGATATTATGATCAGTCACCATAATGAGCGTAAATGATCATGAATCACAAGACTTGCCTGTGTTTTAAATCTCGCAATCTGGTGATTTGTAAAAATTCATATAGCAGTAATCAGACTAATGTGAAAAAAACCCTTTATGTTGAACGGTCGAGCATAAATTGAACAAGTTAGTGTTGGCTATAGCTAATGTGTCCTGCGCCTCAGGCTGCAGTGGTGCTTGAAAGTTTGTGAACCCTTTAGGATTTTCTAGATTTCGGCACCAATATGACCTTAAACCTCATCAGATTTGCACACGAGGCTTAAAAGTAGATAAAGGAGAATCCAGGTAAGTAAAGGAGATGGAAACATTGTATATCTGTGAGATGCCAAAGTATGTGAACCCTAACTTCACCACTGGACAATCCAGTGGCTATTCTTTATACTTTATAAACTTTTTTGTAAGGCTGAGCTAAAAAGTGCAGCTTCAAATTCGACACATGCGGTAGAATTGAAAATTATGATTGTGAGAAAGCTTGATTTGCTTCACCGATTCCAATAAAAAGGAAACCTTTGGAAATACGACTCGCTTGCCAAACGTCAAACAACTTCCTGAGGCGTCGTCGTCTTTTCTCCCGAGCTCCGTTAGCTTGTTGAATGAAGCTGCCATGTTTGAAGTGGACTGTGGGGGGTGAAGCTTCTCACGGTGCTGTGGCGTGCTGCTGAGATGGCACACTGTTCTCACCCTCGTGCTTATTTGCTTCGCCGATAACGCTTATCTGGGGCTAAGCCGCGTGGCTGGAATGCCGTGCATAAACAATGATATTCCACAGGCCTTATCTGGCACGGGCCACATCGCGCACCACTGGCAGCTCTCGCGTCCTCGCGAGCATGCCGAGGGACAAGATTAGCCACAGCTCGAGTGGAACCATGCCATGCTTTGTGCGGTTGTTGATGTTGCATAGCGTGTGTTCAGTTAGTAAGGATTGTATTTTTTAATGCACTTCGCAAATGGTACCTGAGTGGGGAACCGTTTTAATAAGAAATCACTAAGCTGAAGGGCTTTTCAGCTACCGTTCTTGCTCTTCTTAATGAAATCGTCTGCCCCAGGGCCAAACCGAGCAGACGGCTATTGACACCGAGCTGATTGCCTAACGCAGAGGCCTTTCTGTCCGTGTGTCGTGGTGGACCTTGCTTGCCGTCTAAGTTTCTCTTTTTTTGCCTGGAAAGAACAGCAAAGGAAGAAGGGGGATGGGTTTTATTTACTGAGGTCTTTTCATCACCAGACTGATGGCTCTCAGGCTGCTCTTGTGTGCTTGTGTGTGTGTGTGTGTGTGTGTGTGTGTGTGTGTGTGTGTGTGTGTGTGTGTGTGTGTGTGTTTCCCATTTGTTTCCAGGGCTTTCCAAGGGGCCCTGTCTGGTGGAGGAGGCTGGGCCCTTGCGGAGGCCCCCTTGGCTTTTGTGTCTGCACCGTGTCAATGGGGGATGGGAATGAGGCTGGAGACTGCTGGACATTTCCTCCATGTTGACAGAATGTCTCACCAATCTGCATGTTATTCTGTGGTAGAGAACACAAAGAGAGAGCGAGAGAGAGCAATATATTTGGTCATTGTGTTCCACTTCAGGGACAGCTGAAGGTCTCTCTTTTAGAGACGAGTACAGTGGTCCAACGGCGGCTACAGTAAGTGGTTAGCACTGTCGCCTCACAGCAAGAAAGTCCTGGGTCCGATCCCCAGGGCCGACCTGGGTGCCTTTCTGTGTGGAGTTTGCATGTTCTCCCCATGTTCACGTGGGTTTCCTCTGGGTACTCAGGTTTCCTCCCACAGTCCAAAGACATGCACAGAGGGGATTAGTCTAATTGGCTCCTCTAAATTGCCCCAAGGTGTGAATGTGAGTGTGAACTGTCTCTGTGTTGCGTGATCCCGAGCCCCACGTTAAGGGAGGGATAGGTGTGGGACTGGCGAACTCACCCTGTAAAATGCGCCAGCCAGGAAACGTCAGCTGAGCCCCATGGGGTCCACTTGGTGCACCTGTGTGCCGCTGGTGGTACAGAAAGGACCTTGGATGGATGGGATATAGTGATCCTGCACTTCATGCGCTTTATCACCTGGGCTCTTTTGTATGAAAAATATTTTTCTACCTCAGTCTGTTTAAAGTTATTTCAGATATTCGTCGTGTAATACCCAGCTCCATTGATGAAGAATGTGCAATTAAAATGCTGCCGCTTCATAAAGAGCCATCGAACACCGCAACTCCAGCCCCAGTGTCCCTTTATCTGATGATGCATATTAATTTCTCTGCCTGAAGCAAAGGAAAAATCAAACTACATTCACGTTTCTATGTCTAGCTGTCTTTTGATCCATGCCTTCCTTTGTGAATGTTTGAGTTGTCCTACGCGGCGGGGTCTTTTCTGCATCAACTTCTTGAAAACAAAACTTTCAATGCCATTTGTAACCATTAAAGGAAAAAAAACATTTAATAGCATCGGAGAGGTGCGGTTTATTGCACTTTTTAATCCGCTGTGAAATTTTCCGTCTTCGTGAAAGAAGCCACAGAGAAGTTGATAATGTAACCGTGGTTCGTCGTCATTGTGAAGCAGACTTTTTGAACAGGTTGCTGCTTGGTCTCATCACTGTGTGAGGTCACTTCATTATACAGACTGCCTCCTTTCCGCCTGCACTCGGACATTTTGAGACGGAGATGTGGCAGATGCTCGTCCCATTCCCTCCCAGCTCCAGATGGAGGAATGCAGTGTGTAATCTTGACTCCCAGGCTCCTCTGGTGACCTCTCCATCTTGTTCTCGATGTCCAGCTGTCGCAGGCCGTCAGTAGGCCTTTGTCAGTCGGCCCCGTCTCATGAATT
This sequence comes from Chrysichthys thysi, assembly GCA_030068315.1. NCBI lineage: Eukaryota > Metazoa > Chordata > Actinopteri > Siluriformes > Claroteidae > Chrysichthys > Chrysichthys thysi. The sequence goes on from JAQLOM010000032.1 coordinate 20,372,728, forward strand.
CTATGCGTTGCCCAAGTAAGATTATTTGAGTAGGAGAGTTTCTGGTTAAGTAATGTTTACTATGTTTTAGGCCTAATTTAAACACGCTTAAAAGTGATGCTTTTTTATATATATGTTTTTTGGTGTCACTTGGCAGCCAGAGGAGTAAAATGCAGAAAAGGTTTCCCTTTTTAAAATGAGAAATATCATTATGACATATAGGGCATTTAGCTGGGTTTTTTTTAAAAATCATTTTGAGATGAAAAGCACTGGCATAAGATCTTGTAAAGATTTGTCATATTTACATTACAGTGAATTAAGGCAGATTGGAAACAGTGATTTGTACAGATATCAGTGCATCCATTGAGTACTGAGTCTCAAGTAGTCTGAGTAGATGACTAATGAAATGCTCGTATTGATGTTCTTGTAACAAGTTTGGCAGGTTTGCATTTGCTATACCGAAAACACGGGGCATTTCGAAACAACAAATTAGAAATATTTGCGCGCCATGGTTGACTTTCCTGCACAAAGACTGGCCCTTTTGGGTTTTTTTTTGTTTGTTTTTTTGTTTTAATCTGTAGCTCAGGTGAAAATATAAGCCGAGACCCTGCCATAGACAATAAAAAAAAAACGAGTGGATGGAGCCATTGCATAGGCTTGGAATGGAGAAAAGTGAAGCCAAATTGAAGCTACTTCCTGGTGAGTCTCTCGCTGAACGTTCAATTTTGGTGATGCAAGACAACGCAAACGGACTGGTAGATACCTCGCGGTCTTTGGTGTCTGCCCCCCAATAATTCTTCTGGTTCACTTTCTGACTCTAAATGTGTTTTTGATGTCTTTTTCCCCCGGGTTTTGGTATGTGTTCTGATTCACTGAGCTCTTTAAAGGGTTCTACTAATGGCCGAATAGGTTTTTCAGATTTCCAGAAACCTTTATATCCATAGGTATAGTTGTGCTACAGAGTTAGGGTTAGGGTTAGAAGGTGATGCCATCCATCCATCCATCCATCCATCCAAAAAGGTTTCTTACATGGCCAAAAAGTGAGTTACAAGGTTATGGAGCTGCTCATACTAGTCGGGTTTCCACTGTCCTGCTTAATGTGCAGTCTGACAAAGTGAACTAAAAAACGATTAATAGAAACATGCATTTAAAATTTTTTTTTCTTTTAATTCTCAAATATCCCCCAAAAATTTAGACGCTCACATGAGGTGGTTTTCCAGACCTTTTGACAAAGCAGTATTTTGCAAAATTGAAATGGAAACAAATGGGTTTTTTTGCGTCACATCACGTGACCTGAAGAGCACATGGAAATGCTAAAACGAGAGCTCTGGAAGTGCTATTTCGAGAGGAGAAACGCCAGTTTTAATCACATAACATTACTCTACGCGAATACAGAGCATTCGCGTTTGTGTTTATTTGTCTGAATTTTAAAACTATTGCTCAAACTGCAGTGGCTGCTCAAAACCCTGCTACTATGTTGTGTTTTTCTAGAAAATAACGACGGTCCTTTTAAAGGTCGGACCAGTTCTTGTAAATTCAATTAAATGAAGAATAAAGGAAAACAATGGAAGGCTAAAGCTAACTGAGCGTCTCACACCCCCATGGTGGCGGCGGTGGTGGTGGGGGTTCGCATTGAGAATGTTCGATTACCCCCTTGAACCCTGCCCACCAAAAAAGGCAACGAATTAGTCATGTTTAATTTGTTACATTCTAAGACAGTTTTCTTTTCGCCGTATGCTACTAGGAGCCGAAAGTGATGTCAGAAGCACAGTCGTTTTTAAGTTTCAGACACTTTTATAATGTTGACTGATTTCTTCAAATGAGAGTAGAAAATTAAGGCACATACTTTGGGAATGCTTAATTTTGCATATCACAAAGGTAGCAAAGGAGGCTAACCTTGTGTTATCCAGGACATTTCTTAAAAAGAGTGCACTCGAATGTAAATGTTTTATAACGTGACATCCTCACGTTAAAGGTGGAAATCGGAAAGCGAATTAAAATCTGTCGTTATCTGGTTTTATGCTGTTGGCTGTTGCTCAACTAAATAATCATATATGACTTATTTATAAGTATAAATAATATTTACAACAATTTATAAAATGGTGCACACAGTGTGTCCTAATTTTTTATTTCAGCCTGTCAGTCATGAGTGTTAAAACTCAGTGCAGGGTTATAACATGGAAGGAGTCAGGTTTAATGAGAATATGTTCAGAGATGACCGAGAAAATGTCCAGAGGCTCTTGTTTTATATGATCCCCTCCCATGAAGAGACCCCAACAGGCTTCTCACAGATATATAGAGAACAGGACCTCTCTTGGGGATGAAGTGGAAATATACTGAATTTCTCCACAGGACAGTACATCTTTGTGTCTGTTTCCACTTGAACCATGTCACCTTTTCCTGCCTGTATTTGAGATGTGGTCTTCCTCAGGGGATCCGTTCTGTCTGATAATTCAGCATGCCACTTCGCACGAAGTCTCACCTCGAGGGTTTTTTTTTCCTGACATATCATCAGACAATTTAAGACGCTTGTATTTTCGCGGACCACCAAGCAGAATAACCAAGAATAGCTCATGATTTGTGAGAGTTGTACCGGACATCATGCAGTGTAGTTCATATTGTTACATATATATATATATATATATATATATAAAATACACTTTTTTCTTTCTATTTTTTTGGCTGTGCTGACAATCATTAAAAAAAATTGAAAAAAATAAACAATAGTCATCCGTCAGCATTTGAGTGACTTTAATGTACCAGGTATATTTACTGCGTAGTAAGTTGGTTTGTTCATATAAAACCTACTGCATTGGCTGATATTACTGTAGCGTTATAGACATTGTTCCACATAAACCACTGCATTTCTGCTTTACTTGCTGAATAAAACTGCTTGCTTTCTTTCTTTTTCTTTTTTTTTTTTTTTTTTTTAATAATTTTTGGAAATCTATCAGTCAGGCAGGTGGAATTTGACCACATTGCTTTCCAAAAGTTGAAAGAAAAAAAAAAAAAAAAAAAAAGCCAAGAAATGCATATCATGTGACCGATCATGTCATTCAGAGACATTCCACCCCAAACCTCAACACAAATACTGAGAGACCAAGCTAATGCTTTTTACGTATATATACGATCAGCTAGAACATTAAAACCACCTGCCTAAAATTGCGTAGGTCCCCTTTGTGCCGCCAAAACAGCTCTGAGCCATGGAGGCCTGGCAAAGTCTCCGCGAGACCTCCGAAGGTGTGCTGTGGTATCTGGCACCAAGCCGTTAGCAGCAGATACTTTTAAGTCATGTATGTTGCGAGGTGGGGCCTCCAGGGACCATGGACTTGTTTGTCCAGCACATTCCACAGATGCTTGGTGGGACTGAGATCTGAGTAGTTTGGAGGCCACGTCAACACCTTAAACTCTTTGTCATGTTCCTCAAACCATTCCTGAACAGGTTTTGTAGTGTGGCAGGGAGCATTATCCTGCTGAAAGAGACCACTGATATTAGAGCATACTGCTACCATGAAGGGGTGTGTTTTGTCTGGAGCAGTGTTTAGGTAGGTGATGCATGTCGAAGCAACATCCTTGAGAGTGCCGGGACCCAAGATTTTCCAGCAGAGCATTGCCCAGATCATCACACTGCCACTGCAGGCTTATTAGAAAATGAGATTTATCTTCTCAAGATAACAAAATAATGAACTCATCATGAGAAAACGGCATTTAAAAAATTATTCCAAGTACGGGCGTTCGTGGTTTCCGTGGCCTTGATTATTGCTAGTAGTATCGATTCTTCATTGATTGCGCTGGGAGAGGTAGTAAACAAAATACTGTTGTTTTTTAGCCCATTGTTTGAGAGTCACACATTTTATCTGCGCGGAAACTAGGTTGGCCCTGGGATCATTAAACCGTGAGAGCACTCCTCTTTTCAAGTTGTTCCTTCAGGTGATTTTATTACAGCCTTTTCACGATGCTGCTTGAGGTTTACTTAAAGTTCTGGATCAAATTAGCCTTGGTCTTTTATTCAGGCTTTGAGTAGCATTTGCTATAACGTTCAAATTTAAGCCGTTTTTTTTTTTTTTTTTGAGGGTTTACTTGAGGACATGAATGAGATGTATAAAATGGTACACTGACAGCATGTCCTAGACTCAGTCGTGACCCACTTAGGAAGTCTCCTCAGACATGGAGGAGAAATTCCATTGTCTGGCTTTTCTACAATCCAGAACATGTTGAATTTTCTGATGGGACCGGAGAATTATTTATTTATTTATTTATTTATTTTATACACCCCCCACCCCCCCCACCCCACCCCCCGACAAACTCCTCTTGTCCTTATTACGTATACCTCCTGAAGCCTGAAATGTCTACCGTCCATCCTTAGTCTCCCTCCTCTCTGTCTGTCTCTCTCTCTGTCTCCCTCGTCCCCGTGCCATGTAGCCTCAATTATCATCATTGTTATTATTATTATTTTTTTTTTCTTGCACAGAGCCTGAGGTTATGCGGTTGAGTTGTGGTTGGTGTCTTGCCAGCGGCTATAAATAGATTCGTGTCAGAGTTAGCATCTGAATGAGGGGGAGAGGCAGAGAAGGAAAAACCCTTTTTGGTATCCAGCTGGCTGCCTGCCAAACGCCGGCAGAGCGGAGCCGAGCTGCCGAGTGAGTGTTTTCAGAGCCGATCAAGTAAAGCGGAGTGAAGAGCTTGCTTTTTGGGTTTTTGTCTGTGCATGTGTGTGTTGTCTCTTGAAATAAAAGGACTGTGAGGGTCTGTGCATTATGGTGACTCAGTACCTGTCTACGCCAGCTGAATAGGACACTGTGATTGTCAGCATGGCATTCAGTCATCCTCATTCCAGAGGAGGCAGCTGTTCATTACGTTCTCATACAATGGAAATGGGAACTTTGGCTGTACACATGTCACTTTGGGATTCTTGTTAGACATCTAGTACTAAAGGCTGGAGTATACTTCTGCAGATACGGCGTGCAGGATGCCAGTTTTGTCATCAGAACAATCCATGCGGACTGTCTGCTCAGCACCCAGATTTTGTGTCTGCGCAGATCTGTGCGAGTTGACAGCGTCGCTCTAGGATGTGGGAATGCCTGCAGATGTAGACTGGGTGGTTGAAATGCGAAATAAAGAAGAAGAGAGTTTGAAAACTACTGGTACGAGATTGAGGGAAAGCAGAAATACAAAACGAACACCCTTGACTGCGTTGGCGAAGGAGGTTAGGAGGTACATTCACCTGCAAAACCCAAAGCCTATAGGAGTAAAAGGGCGCACAAGATGCTTTTGCCTTTTGTGGGCTTGTTTTGATCTGCTTCTTCGGGGACTGTCCTACTTTTCAGACCCCACCCTAGGTCAGGCAGGGTATTACAATAAGGTGGTAGTGTGCATGCTTTCGTGAGACGTGTCTGCAAGAGCAGAAAATCTAGTCTCATTTTCATGAATTCTACTTTCGACAGCTTAAGGCTTACGTCTCAGTGCCATCCAGTGTGTTTCCCATAGATCGTGATGCTATACTGAAGAATATATAGCTGTCCCTAAAGATACTTTTGTGTGTGCTCACATAAAGATGAGTGTGCCATATTCCCTGCTGGGTTTTTTTTTCCCATATCCTGGGCTACGCTCTTACTGTTTTTTGAGAGCTTTGTAATACACTACCATTGGTATGAATGTTGTCTACACTATAGTGTTAAGCCCAGCATATGGTGGCACGGCCAGATGTAGGCCTATACGTGTCTGGGGTGGTGTATTATCATGCAAAGTACTCTTGGCCTTATCATTACAATCCTTTGTGGTCAACAGACATGGGGGTCATGGGCACAGCCATTCAGATGTTAATGGGGGCGTGTGATCATATGGATTTTTGCAACGCGTACTCTGTTGGAAACGCAAGTAGGCCTGGGCTTTGAGTGTATGAACATTTGCGAGGCTCCCGAACAGATTTAAGCTCTTTTACTGTCGCTTTGGAAGCTGTGAAGTAATTCTGTGTTAAAAGCAATTTCTTCTGTGAAGCATGCCTGAGAACACTGCGTACAAGTCGATCCTCAGTGATTGATATTCATTTGCTGAAATGCGGTTACTCCCACCGAGTGGCAGAAAGACTGCTGGCATTGTGTGCATTCAGTTACGAATGACGTGCAAATGGGTCTAAAGTAGGAAAGTTTAGAAGACGTCGTTACTTAATTGTCTGATGGCGCAATCTGTACGATACCTCTGAAGAGCAGATCGTATGCCAAATTACAAAATGAAGATCATCCTTGATATAACACGGTTAGATCACCCACCCCTATTTTGTCATGGGTTTTTTTTTGTGCTTTCTTTTTATTTACTTGTACGTCTATGTGAAGCATAACACCACAAAGCTACATTAAATGTCCAGACTTTCACTGTTTGTACATCGTGTTGTTGTTTTTTTTCATTTCTTTTTTCTCTTTTGAACGTCACATGGTCATGATTTGTAGCATCTAGCTGCATAGCAAGCATTTGTATGCTAATGATGGTTACGGCTAATCATAACGACTGCAGATTTATGCGGCTTGTTCACAGTTTCACGTTTAAGTGAATTGTTTCTGAACCTCAACTGTGCGTATTATTCGTGTTTCTCGTTGTGGCTTCTTTATAAGCATGAGGCATGGATGGAACACATGCATGAATTGAGTTAGATGGATGGTCACCATGCAATGCTCGTGCAACGCAGTGCTGAATTATATGTAATAATGCTTCAGGGCTTTTTCCTTTATGTTTTTTATTTGCAAGTTTGTGCATATGAGATGAAATTAGGCAGCGAGCAGTTTTTTGGCCTGCAGGCCCGGAGTTTGACAAGTGTGGTTTGTGTGGACGTATGTGATTAATGGATCATCATTAATCATGGATTATATTACTGGGTTGGTTTTTTTTTTCCTCTCGGTTCACGGTTCACTGATTTCACTTGTCAAGATTCCAGACAAATCTCAATACTCGCTGTCAGTACCTAGAATGGTGTTTTGGGCAGATGGTTATTTTTGAACGCTTTGACTGGCAGCGGATAAACAAACCACAATTTTTTATTTTTATTTTTTCTTCAAACGAATGGTGTAATGAGTTATTAAGATTAGTGGTATGAAGACTGTTATGACTGCATAATGTTCCCGGGGCTGGCGTTGATTGTATCATTAATGGAGACCTTAAAAAAAAAAATCTGAACTGTGACATGTTTCGAAGTGACAGCCACAAACGGTTCAAACATTTTTGGTCTGTGCAGCATGTAGGAAATGAATCACATAATATGTGGGAAGAGTTGAATCAGAAGATGAGAGTGTGTCTCTACAGGTCCTTTGTAACGCTGTGCCCTTGGGAGTTTGCAGACTGTCATTATTAACCATATAGCTTTGATTCATCATATATCTTATGAAGCTGCGACATGCATTTAAAAAGCACCAAGTCTTTCTTTTCTTATTTTAAAGTTTTGATTAGATTTCATGAGGCCTTCTATCTCGTGTACCGTCTGACCCATCAGTCTTTTCTTCCGCAAGATAAAGCTACTTTGCAGTAATTTGACCTCTCGAATCAAATGGCGCGCTTCAGTTTAGGGCTTTTTGTTGCCCTTCAGCCTCCCACGTTTTTCTTTTTTCTTTTCTTTTTTTCTTTCAGTCGTCCTCTTTGTTTGTAAAGCCGAGCAGCTGCTTCGACAATAACCCATTCCACGCTGTTCATGCTGTGCGCTGTCAAGAGCGCATTCATTAAACCTGACTTTGGTGGAACGCTAGGTATTTTGCAGTGGGAAGGCCAGCTGCTCTGTTCTGAAGAGAGAACCTAATGGACTCGCATTTTCAGTGTTTTTCGAGCAGGGACGCACCGGTAGAGATTGTGACTTCACACATTGACCAGCAGTCTACTTGCTGACAGCTTTATAAAACGGTACGCAACGAAGTAAGAAAGATAAATATAGAATGGATGACATTCCCAGATGTCCCAATTCATCCAGCCGAGCTGGTTGGGGAATATGATTACACCGCTACTGGGGGAAGTTGCGTAATGTGGAAGACTTGGCTTATGTTACACATTTTCCCTTCAGAGCCAACACCACACATGCCAGCGTGTGATTTTTAGTTTGTCACAACCAAACCGAAAATCTACAGCAGTATTCATCTGTAATACTACTGTACTTTTAAAAAGTGAATCAGAAGTATATAGTACAGTAGGGTGTAAAATCAGAAGTAAGTGCATATATATCGTCTGTGTGGGCTTTTGGGTTTGTCTGTAAGCTGTGCTTGAGTTTGGGGAGCATGGGTTAATGGAGGGAAAGAAGGCTTTTGGACATTTGACAGGGTGAAGGCACGCAAGTTTGCACGCTTGCTGCACTGCTCTTTTCTCACAAATACCTTTGTGTGTGCAAGCTTGGCAACCTGTGCTTCTTTTTAACGATCTCACGTTGTGATACTGCCTCGCCTGACCCTCGCGCTCGCTGTTAACGTTACTGTGTAAATGCTGTAGCGTGAGCAGGGAGACCTGACAATAATATTGTTATTTATTTAATCAGTCATTTTATTTATTTTTTAATTTGTGACGTTCATAAATTTACGACAGTAGGGCAAAAGGATTCTCTGAATGAGATTTGAGCTCACAGTAGCCTGGTAGCCCAGTAGCCCAGTGCCTGGATGTAGGATTTAGGTCCATAATGAGCAAGCCAAAGGTGACAGGAGGAACCCAATGAGATGACATGAGGAAGAAACCGTAAGTGGAACTAGACTGAAAAAGGGAATCCCCGCCTTTCTGGGTGACACCAGAACAGAAACAATTGTCCTTCCAAAAGTAAAGTAATATTGTAATATTTTATACAGCAGTTAGTTCTGGTCCACTAATTTGATGGTTTGAGCACATTCCAAGATTGCCTGTATGTAAGTATAACAGCACTGGGACATTTCTTGACTGTGTTCGCCATGTAAAATTCCACTTCCTGGTTCGAAGTGTTTATGGAAAAATGCATCCGTTTAGGGCAGCCCTATTCAATAGGCGGCCCACGGGCCAGAACCGGCCCATCAGTCACTTTGGACCGGCCCGCTGACTACCTCTT
>JAQLOM010000032.1:20427445-20456251 GCA_030068315.1 Chrysichthys thysi
CCACCAAGCTGCCACTGCTGGGTCCTTGAGCAAGGCCCTTAACCTGCAATTGCTCAATTGTATAAATAAAAAAAAAATAAATATAAGTCGCTCTGGATAAGAGCGTCTGCCAAATGACAATAATGTAATGTAAAGGGGCTACAGAAACTTGAAGCACCACTGGTGTGCAGTAACCGCTCTGTAGTTTGACTTTGAGGCCACAAGGTGGCGATGTGATGAAATCCACCCTCCCCGACTGACCTGGGGGCTCTCTCTTTATTCTCACCGAGTTGAATTAGCCGCCTCAGAAAGATCCTAGAGCTAAATCTCAGTTCAGATGTGGTACAAAATGGCTTCTGGTCTGAAATCTGTGCGCTTTTTTGGTGGTTTTGTGTGTGGAGTCACTGTTAGCACTGGCGCGTGCGTGGCAGCCATTAAACTGTATCTTCACCCTGAAGAGTCCACACAGGACAAAGGTAGCGAGCTAGCAGCTTACAGTGCGTTTAAACTCGGTTATTCAGCTGGTTTTCATTCATTATCTATAACAACACGGTCCAGAAGTCATTTAATATTTAGTAGCCAAACAGCGGTTTAGGCACACATTTATCTGTTATTGTGTGGTTCTTGCTAGTAGTTCAGGTTTCACCGTTAGCTGTTTGTTATCTGAGTGTTAGCTGGAGCTTCAGTCAGTCACTCACAACAATAACATCTTTAACAATAGCATTAAACATGAGCCAAGACAGCAGCTGGAAGATACCTGACAGAAACATAAAGTAGCATATATACCTGCTTTACTAAAAAAAAATGTTAAAAAAGTGCTTTTTGGCAGCCCCGGGTTAGTATTTTATTTTTATATATAAAAAAGGGTGGCTGCATTCCAATCAGCGCCTTAACGAGAAAGTAGTGCACTACGTAGGGCACATAACACAGGACTTCATAGTCCTCTCCACGCGGTAGAGCTTTTCTAAAGTTTTTAGTAAAGAAAATAAAATATAAATATAAATTAATTAAAAATAAATTAAATTAGAAATTAAAATAAAAATCTAATTATTTTATTTTATTTTAGTAAAAAGGAGTTTTTGGGATCAAGCCAATGTCTGCCAAACACGTCTCTGTCAGTGAGAGCACGTGTGAGTGAGATCTTGCTTGGCCAATAAACACCGTGTGTGTGTGTGTGTGTGTTTTCTTCTCAGACAGTACAGCACAGAGACTCATTAAGCTCTATGGTCTCCCTGTGGCCGGCAGTGAGACCAGATCCTACACCAACCACATCTTGTCGTATGATCAGAGCCGGAGGACACCGAGATGGGTGGCTGAACACCTGTCTAATGAAAAACTACTTGGTAAGTTGTTGTGCGCCATAATTTCATTCATTGTCTTTTTTTGTTTGCCTCTTGATTTTAAAGGGAGATCTCTGAGTTATGGATATGGACACACCGTAGGTGTAAAACATCTTCAGAGGTCAAACACTAACATTAAGTTTCCTCATGCAGGGAAAACCTGGGGCCTTCCAGGAGCAGGAGTGTTTACACTGAGATCATGTGACATGTCATAGGTGCTCTCGTCGATTCTTATTTGATGCACATTTTGTTAAATTCATGCAAATATGTCTGAGCACAATCGCGTCCTGTTGTTGATGGCCTGGAGCAGGTTCTTATGACCGGCATCAGTTTAGGCTCACGTTACCATTCTATTACGAGAGCATGTTGTGGCTCCATTCCGATCTCTGTGTCGTGTAGTGGTTAAACCTGGCACTGCATCAGACCAGAGGGTCAAAGTGCATTTAAATGACATATTGGAACATGGGCGGCGTCGGTGCGAAATACATTTAAAGATTAAAATACTGCAAATATGAATTTAAAGGTCGTATCAAAGTCCAAATAGAGGACTGATGAGAAACTGAGTGTGTCAGGCTTTTCAGAGTTGTCACACCAGTTCAGAGTGGTACCACGATGTCGCTATAAGAAATAAGTGAATAAGTAAATAATTACAATAAAAAAGTATGGTGCAAAAAAAATTTCCTTTTTTGTGGTGTTTGCTGAAATATATATTCAGTAAAGTTGTTGAAATAGTTAAGTACTTGAGGTTCTGTCTTTGCCTATTTCTCCTGCTCTCACATTTTATAATAGTGCTTCTGTTGATACTTGTCATGTGGAGGACTGAGCGGTGTGTCAAGCCTATGCCTGGCATTGCCTTGACACACCGACGCCGTTCATGTGAAGTGTCTAGAGAGACTTCCTAATTCAACTGTTTCCAGTTGAATTTCAGCCATGATTCATTTCACTCGGACTATACCTGAATGAAGGACAAAAATCAAAATAAATGGAAATGGTCATGGAAAGAAAGTACAAAGATCAAAGGTCTGAACCACTACAAAATATAACCTGTCTTCATTCCTTGTTTAAAGCTCATTTAGGTTTGTCATTGTGGTTGTTTGCCCAAAGTGCTTTGAGACCTGTGACTGTCCCTATGTAAACCATAATCCATAGTGAAGGCTCTCTTTTGGCAGCTAGCTTCATTTACTAGGAAGGTTTAAGCTGCCCTGCACCCCTCAGGGTCCTCTCACATGGACAGCGTTCAGTCTGTTTGAATCGAACCCTGGTGAGTTTTTGTGGCAAGTGCGGTTTGTTCAGGCAAATGAGGACACAGCGATTGCACCAAAACAGACGTTACAAGACTGCCTGGGTGACCTGGTCTCGTCCGCATTCAAATAAACTCGTGTGGCTGAACAGTGAGAAAGCGATTCAACCCTGAATAAACCCAAGTGCAGCAACTTTTTTTTTAAGAAGCCAGCTAAACTGATCTGTGAGGTGCAATGTAAGCCAAAGGACAAAGATAAATTAATGTAGAGATGCGATCTGTACCAAATGGCCATAAAGCCTGTGTATGTTATTCCAAACGCCTTAGAATTGTAATTTACCTTTATTATTTAATCATTTATTTAGCACCAGCTCTGTGTTCTCAATGCTTATAACATGTTTCTGAGCAGTTCATTTTCAGCTATCATTCAGTGTGCAGATGGTTTGTTTAATAATGAACAGTCTGAAATGGAAACAAACTGATTAGCTAACAAACAAAGGGTATCAGTTTCGCACGGATTCGGGCTCACCTGTTTAGTGTATTTTGCAAGTCTCAGAGTTAAGTCGAAGATTTGGTTTGTCTGCACTTTGGATTGGTTTGTGTACCCACTATGTGCTAATGAAACAAACATAAACAGCAAAAAGTGATTTCCTTCATTGGTCAGAAATGATGTGAGCAAAAAAGATAAACAAAAATCATCTGAGCCTGGAGGACTGGGACTCAGTATATTATTAAATGATTATAGTTGATAACTTGTTTTAAATTTTGAATGTACGTCCTTTCTTTTCTTTTAGTTTGTTTGTTCAAATATGTAGAAATACATTATACATAAAAGCATGTGGACACACGAACATGACACCCATATGTGCCTTGTGAGCGTCCCATTCCAGATTTGCTGTTCTAATAACATCCACTCTTCTGGGAAGGTGCTAGATTTTGGAACATGGCTGTGGGACTTTGTTTTTCAGCCACTGATGGAGACCTGTGGTGCAGTTGGAGTTTAAGTTCATCCCAAAGGTGTTCATGGGGCTGAGATCAGGGATCTGTGCAGGACACTCAAGTTCTTCCACTCCAACCTTGGGAAACCAAGTCTTCATGGAGGTTGCTTTGTGCACAGGGGCATTGTCATGCTGGGACAGGTTTGGGCATCTTAGAAGGGAAATTGTAATGCTACAGTATATAAAAGTATTCTAGACCATTGTGTTCTTCTAGCTTTGTAGTCTTGCTTGGGAAAGACCCACATACGGGTGTCATGATCAAGTGTCCTCAAACCTTTTGCCATATAATGTATCTAGGCATGATTTAATTAGGTCATGACTGTAGCAACCAACATGGATATCCTGGAAAAAAATGTGGTAGCATTTCAAGCAAGCAAACCAGATTCAAGTTTGATTGTTCACTTGCTGTAATTTACTAGGAAAAGCAGACAGAAAGCACTGCAAATTCAAGCCAGACCCCAGCGTCCCAGAGCTCTTCTCGGCACACAATGAAGACTACCTCGGCAGCGGCTGGTCTCGAGGACACATGGCACCAGCTGGTGACAATAAATTTTCAGAGGCAAGGCAATATTTATTCTCCTAAACTGTTATCTCGATAATTGTCCAAAAAAAAAAAAATCAGCTGAGATTATATATTTCCTTTACAAGCAAACAAACTCTATAGCTTTAATAGAGTTTTTAATATACAGAGGAATAAAAGTCTAAATTTAATGCAATATTCTTTACTATTTCATAAACCCAAGCCTGATAAATATCGCTTGTGCTTAATCGTGTCAGTTAAACTTGTTTATCCTTGAACAGCAATCGATGGCGGAGACCTTCTATCTGTCCAATATTGTCCCACAGAATTATGAAAACAACGCAGGTTTCTGGAACAGGTAACGAGCGATATCTGATTAGAATCTAGAGAAAGACAAAGCCGAGCATTTATGCCTACTCGGAATAACAGATCTATCTTGTTTGAAGGCTGGAGATGTATTGCAGAGAGCTGACAGAGAGGTTCGGAGACGTGTGGGTAATTTCAGGACCGCTTACTCTTCCACAAGCAGGAGAGGATAAAAAGAAAACCGTCACTTATCAGGTACTTGAACATGGCACACACTCTTGGAGAGGAGGTAAGCTCTCGCTGCAGAATCCTGGAGAAGCAAATGAATTAGACAAGCAACTTTTTGGTGTTTCTTTACATATGTTATGATTTACCAGTAAATATTTTCGCATTTAGGCCGTAGGTAGGACTGGGCAGAATGATAAAGGGAATAAGATGCATTACAGTATGATAAAGGACAGGTATTTTCAGTATTTCTGCAACACTCATCAACACATCTCTCATACGACAGAGATCGAACCTGATGAATTGTCACTGTTTCATTTTATCTGCATAGTAAAAAGTTGATTGACTGTTTAAGGTGACGTTTTATACCCCTTTTCCACAAGTAGACACAGTTCCCTGAGGTCGAAATGAAATTTCTGTGCCGTGCTATGGTCAAAATAACGCAAGGGTAAAGCCCCACTGTCTCAACAGCCCTGCCCAGTACTGCCCTTTGAGTGCCTGTTCCTTTAAATCAGGGGTAGGCAAACCAAGTCATCAAGGGTCAGTGTGGGTGCAGGTTTTTGAGATGACCTCTCAATCAGCCAATAATAAAGCAGTTTAGAGTTGTGGGAGGAGTCTTTTTGAATTGCTAATAGAAAGGTCATTCCAAAAACCTGCACCCACACTGGCTGTCCATGGCTCGGCTTGCCCACTCCTGCTTTAAATGATAATAAGCCACTGCTCTCCCCACCCCTCTCTTCTGCCAGATAATCAGGACGAACTTTCCTTTTGGGAGGTTTGGGGTAATGAGCTCTTCTTGTGACATAGGAAGGGGAGCCAAATATGAACAGCTTGTTGAAGCACATGTTTTCTGAACCAGGCCGCCCAAAAGGAAGCGCCAGGGTTGTCTCATTTCAGAGTCTGTTGGTTGGTGGGCACTCCAGATACCAAAGTGTATGTGCACAAGCTGTGAAAAATTCATTTTCCCATAATATGTCGGCTTTAAAAGTTGGCCATTTGTATTAATCATCAGTATGTGGGATCATGACATTAGCAAGTTGCATAAATGTGTGTTAAATATGTAGTTTATTTAATGCATAAATGGTGTGCAATTTGTTTTATTCGAAATTGCTCATTCAAATAAATTCAGAATTCCTTTATTTTTATTCTTTTTTAACAATAGTGTATATTTACTAAATACATTAAATGGTGCTACAGGTTTGCAGATCTTTTGTATTCTTACAAAGGACAAGTATGCTGTAAAACGTACATCAACATATGCTACAAAAAGTTCGCTCTGTCTGCTTATGGTGTAAAGCTGCAGTAGAACTGCACATATTAAACATTCTGGATAGGTTCTTGTTATAAAATTAACACAAAGCACCCACGTTTGTGCCATAAATATGTAGCTCATATGTAGCTTTTGTTCAGCCTATTTTTTGGCAGATATCCTGATAGCAGTGGGGTAGAGCGTAATGATTTGATTCCATCACATGACCAGTAGATGTCAGCAACAGTGTTTAGAGTGGTATTTCTTGCCCAAAATAAAGATGTGTTGGGATTTCAACATAAAGCTTGGAGTCCACTATAGTGGATATATATAGGGACCACTATAGTGAGAGGGACTGTTTACAGACGCTCAAACTGAATTAATAAATGACTTTATCAGACAGATGTCTCTGAGCAGACTGGGAAGACATGCATGTTACATGGTTGTTTGGCAGTTTGCATAATAGTAGCTTATAAAGCTTAGATGATGTATTGTACAGTACGTTTTAAGTAAAGATCAGGTACTTTACAATGTGTTGATCCCTGGAAGGGACATTTCGCTTGATGTTAGATCATAGCATGTACGCAAAATAAGTGTCACCAAAGGTAAAGCACAGTGTGCAAAAATTAGGTGGTGAAAAGTGAATAAGGTAAAATTGCAAAATGTCACCGACAAGTGAGAACAAAGTAACAAGAAAGCCGAATGAACAGTTTTTTCACTTAATGTACTACTTAGAATTTTTAACATGGTGACCTGTGATCTGAACTGTAATTGAAAGTTGTAATAAAAAAAAAAAGAAATTGCACCCAAAAGCAACAAAGTGACATACAGTATATATCGCATCATTAACAGAAGCAAAGTTTAGATGTTGAAATGGCTGTAGTGTGCGCTGTAAGCTTGTGCACGTCCTCTGCCCTGTGTGAGGCACGAAAGGAGCTCCAGCTGGCCGAGGAAAGATTTGGCTTTCCGTTAGGGCTAAATCGACATAGACAGCTACCCCCAGGGCTAGTGTGTATCATAAATTGGCAGCGACAGGAGCCATGTTACCTTGATCTGTGTACACTCGGTCCCTTGGAGAGACTGTAGCTTAGATACATCCCTTATTTCCCTGGTGCCTCTGTGGAATGAACTGGTTGTGGTTTCTCCAGAGCAATTAGGTAGAATGTGGTAGAAGTTCTGACGACATCCTCCGAATGCACCGAATAATGAATTATTTTTGTTTTATTAAGCATGCTATATTGATGTACAGTGAGTGAAACACTTAGTCCTGTTTTTTTATTCTTAATCAATGAGCTAGTCTGTGTTTATGACTGAAGTCTGATTTAATTTGTCCTTATTAATGTTCCGCACATGACTCAATCAGCTGATTGGCAGAAACGACGTGGCTGTACCAACGCATCTTTACAAAGTGATCCTTGTGAGGGGAGATCGCTCATCTGATGGGCTGGCTCTCGGGGCCTTTGTAGTGCCGAATGCCCCTATCGGTTTCGAGCATCAGCTGAAGCAGTACCAGGTGAGCCTCGCAGAGCTGGAGAGAATGTCAGGCCTGACCTTTTTCCCTAAACTGGACAAGAGCCAGAGTGTGAAGAACCTTTGCTTGCTGGATTCCTGTGAGCTCATGGACTTTAAGCGCTTCACTCTGTACATTACTGGGCGTAAGCTGAGGGGTGTCAAGTCCTTGGTTAAGCTGGAGAAGATCATGGAGGAGCTCAAGGAAGTCAGAATCACTCCAGATGACTACTTGAATAAATTGTACTTTGAGAAGAAACAAGAACTCTTACAAAAAGAAAGTCCAGAAGTCAAAGGAGCATAATGACAATTTGAGATGCTGTGTCCTGGTCCAAAGTCAAAGCAAAGTTTTTGTTTGTTTGTTTGTTTGTTTGTTTGTTTGTTTTTGTTGTTATTTAAATCAGTGTTTATGGCCAGTGAGATTTTTTTTTTTTGCCACTCGTTTTAACCATGTTTTAAAGGTTTTACAGTTAAAGAGCATACAAGCAAATGAAAATATTGAAACATGAACCATGTTCTCAGGGAATGATGATAAATGTATTAGAAAATCGTTCACACAGAGTCTCATTTGTCTGTTTCAGAGCTGTAATTTTCTTCTTGTGTGGTCCACTGATCAGTTGCTTTGTCTGGCTGCTCATTTGTTAAACTACTTATTTGACGCATTTAAATGTGTTCTTTTGATTTCCTTACATATTAGTAGATTTTGCCATTTTCTTAGTGCAGAGGAAATGCAGAAGTAGGTCAACTGTTAAGGTTCTATGCCTGTGACTGAAAGCAGAACCTGCTCTCCACCCTCCTTCTCCTTCTTTTAACAAAGGTGCCCAGTTTGGCTGTCATCGACAAGGGGGGGTAGATAAATAAATAAATAAATGACGAGTTCTATTTCCGCAGCTTTCAAAATAGTGTTGACACATGGGGGAAAAATTCCCTTGAAACCTGGTATGCATTAACAGAGATTATACTGTTATGTAGCTCAAAACAAATATATGGCTGTAAATATATAGACACCTGAGCAGAATACCCTTATGTGCTTTTTCCCCAAAACCGTCGGAAGCGCATGCTTTTATAGAATGTCTTTGTATGCTGTAGCAATGCACATCACTGTGACTAAGAGGCCCAAACATGTTCTAGTGTGGCAATACCCCTGTTCACAAAGCCAGCTTCATGAAGACATGGTTTGTCAAGGTTGGAGGGGAAGAACTCGAGTGTCCTGTACAGAGTCCTGACCTTAACCCTGGACTTCCTTGTCCCCCATCAGTGCCTGATCTCATGAATGCTCTTGTGGCTTAAAGAACAAAGAATCCCCACTGACACACTCCAAAATCTGTCTGAAAGCCCTTGTAAAAGAGTGGATCTTAATAATCCAGGAAAGATGGACTAAATCTATAATGGGATCTTCAACAAGCACATACAGCTGTGATTGGTCAGGTGTCCACAAACCTTTTGGCAGTGGTATTTTATGTTTGCAAAAATAATAATGAATTTATTATTTATATTTATATGAAACAAATGCAATCTTTTAAATGATGAAAGTCTGCTGAGGCGGCAGTCTTAGCTTTTCTAACGTGATTTTGCTTTAAAACCTACACCAAACTGGCTTCATTTTAAGGGAACATGTTGATTAAGCTCTTCAAGCAAATCTCAGCTCTGCTCATGTTTGTTAAAGAGTGCTTACAGTAATGCACTCTGGTGTGCTTTGTGAAATTTGAATATGAACACCAGGCGTATATGACCGCAGCTTTGGCGGCCACCCTGTTATTTCATATTTTAACTCCCATGAGGGAGAATCCTTTAACTGCCCTGGACTGAACAATTGTGAGTTCAAATCCTAGGATTGCCAGAAAGCCACTGGTGGCTTATTGAGCTGCTCCAGTGGGAATGCACAATAGCTGACCTTGTGCTCTGAGCCACTAGTTGGGATATGCAAAAAAACACCCAACTGCTCCCTTGGGAATGCACAAACTCAAGAAGTACAACAACAACAAGAAGAACAAAACCTTTGCTGTAGTCAGGTCTCTTTTGGCTTGGTATGTGGTGGCGTTGTGTGTCTGCGGTTTCAGGTTCTGTACTGGAGCTTAAAGTCAGTGGGGTCACAACAATCATATTGTACACATGGCACATGTGCTTAACCCAACCAAAGTGTACTTGACTGTCTAAAGGAATTTTATGTTGAGCTGTTATAGAAAATAGACTCATTGTTTTTGACATGTTTTAAAAAAGCATTGTGTTCAGTTATTGGTTTAAAAGTCTCAGAAGGAGTCATGAGAGTCACAGAGCCATGGTTTTGCACCACGTGCAAGAGGTTCGTTACTCTTGACGCTGCCTTATGTTTTTTTTATTTTTTTTTTTCTTCCTTCAAAAGATGTGGTAATTTAAAAGCAAGCCATGCTATCTGTCTTACCAACCTGTGCACCATTGAATTATATGGCCATTCTATGCAAGGTTGTGAGCACAGAAAGGTCAGGGGTTAATTGACTCTTATGCTAAGTAATACTAGGGGAAGAGTCTGCAATAAGCTGGGAAGTAATTCTCACTATATTTCAACACATGCTCAGGCAGACGCAATAACAACAAAGACAGATTGGGAAATAAACTTCTAGCCGTAGACTGAAGGAAAAAATGAAAGACATGCTCTGTGAAATGTATTTTTAAATAACTACGTGTTATATCAAATGATGAGGCTTTGGAGTCATATCTGCCCTTGCAGTTGTTCTACATTTTACTCACAGACTTTTATTGTTTTCTTAATGTCTGTTGGTGTCAAGAAGGAACATGAATGCAATGTTTGTTATTTATTTAGTATTTGCTTTGCGTATTGTAAAAAAAAAAAAAAAAAGGCAAAATTAGCGTGTTACACAAATTAAAGCCGTTGACATGCTAACCTCAGGCATTTGTTAAGCTGTCACAGAGAGAGGCAGAACTACAGTTGCCATGATTACGGTGTACTATTTTCCTGGTTTCTCCTGTGATTTCTCTACTGGCTGTGCTGCCTCAGCATGTTTCAGCTCCGAGACAGTGATCAAGCACTGAGCAATTTTTTCTGCAAGCGAGTCACATTCAGAAGTTTCTTTGCCAACATTGCAACTTCTGCAAGAAATTCTTTTCTCCTATGAAAATATTTTTAAGGAAACTAAATTAAAGTCACCTTTCTGTAGTACAGCGGTTATTATAATTATTTTTATTATTGTTATTAGTACTATTATTGTTCTGAAGAAATCGTAAGGTTACTTCGCTATATAAATGTCAAAGCCCACTGTTCTGCTTCGACTCAGTGACTTTCTCTCTGACTGGTAATGAGTATGGTGCCTCAGAGGAAACATTTGAAAGTCACCGATGGGCTTTCAGCAGATGTTCTGTTCACCAGGTGTGTACTCATCTAGTGCTATAAATCAAAGAAGGATGAAATTATCATACCTGATGATGAGGCTGCTTGGTTAAACTGTTCCTGGCTAAGATCTAGGAACATGCACAAAAGGAACGTCACAAAAGAAAATGTTGACGTGATGTGGCATTTATTAAGCTGTCAGAGAGACAGAGGTATGGATATCTACATGGTGTGCTTCTAGACACTGATCAAGCACTGAGCTTTTTTTTTTCTTGCAAGCAGGTCACAAGTTTGCAAACATTGCAATTTCTGCAAGATGTGGTGTTTTTTTCTCCCGTGACATCTTTTTTTAAAGGCGCTTTATTTCTGTAGTTCACCTCTAGAAATACACCAACTGCAAACTAAGTAAGTCGAGTTGATGGTTTGTTTTTTTTATTTAAAATTTTAGTCTCAGGGCTTTCAAGAAGAAACATTTGCTTAGTGTGCACAATAAAAGAAAAAAATAAATTTAAAAAAATGTGTAGAAAGATGTACACTGATGCACGTGTTAGATTTAGAAATATGATGAACACAGTGTTATCAGAGCCTGATTACCTTGCATTTTAGGTTTGAGGCTAGGATGCTATCTGTCCACCTGTACGTACATGTGCTGATATGGAACAGGTGCGTGCTCCAAACCTGGCTCTAATTAGCAACTGTGTCCTTGCATATTCTCACAGCTCGAAACAACAAGCTAGGCAACCGTTGTCCTTTCCAAAGACAGCACAATTATTCTGGTAGCTTCTTTATTTTGGGATGATGTTATTAACAATTGAGTTGAGTCATGGTTTGCAGATTTGACTATAAACCTATAGTCTATGTAGGTTATATATACTGTATTCAAGAATATGACATCTTTAGATACACAACACTTTTCCTGACATTTGTTACTGTCAAGTACTTCATTGTACTCACTGAGATGCACAATTAAAAACGGCACAAGGAGACATTAATAACTCTGAGATTGAAAAATAGTTTAAGGGAGAATGATGATAAAATTGTATTCAGGTATTATCTTTTGGAATCTGAGTTTTACTTAGAGTGTGGCATGGTGGTCAGCACTGTCCTCTCGCAGCAAGAAGGCCCTGGGTTCAATCCTGGGGTTGATGAGGATGCAGATTTGTACGGACTTTGCATGTTCTCCCCATGCCTGCGTGGGTTTTCTCACACAGTCCAAAGACATGGGTTAATTGGCTACTCTAAATTGCCCACAGGTGTGAATGTGTGTGAATAGTCCTAGCCACCAGGGTGTAAAGGTGAGAGTGGTCATACTGTCAGTCCCAAGCCTGGATAAATTGGGAGGGTTGCATCAGGAAGGGCATTCGGTGAAAAACCTGTGCTAAATTAACGAGGGGATAGTAGACTATCTACTGCAGCAACCCCGAACCGGAGCAGTCGGAAGAATACGAGTTTACTTCTGTAGAAACAGAGGCTTTAACATACCATGATCCCTCGCTTATTGCGGGAGTTAGTGAAAATCCACGAAGTAGCGACCATATGTAATGTTTTTTTTTTTTTTTTTTTTTTTCTTTTAATCTTTTATAAACCCTCCCACACTCATATAACCATTACCTGCACAGTTATACAGCATAAACCGTTGATATTCTTAGATATTACACAAAAATATGCAAATCAGTTTTAAAAGCATTTATTTTTTCCTGGTAAAGAACATCGTGATAGGCAGTTGCTTCAGTTGTCATTTGATCCAGGAGGTTTTTATACACTTCCGTGGTGCCATCAAGAGCATTTCTGAACTACAAAGAGCGAATCATTTGTGGGTCCCATTCTTCAATCGATGACTTAAGCTCTTTATCTAACCGTAAAATGGTGGCACGGCGCTCGAGAGATAGGCCGCCTTCTTCTCCTTCATGTATTCGATCCTAGTCTTGTTCTTTTTCTTCCTTGCTTGCTGACTTGGTCTTTTTGGCCAGATCTTCCTTGGTGAGCGGTTTTGAGTAGACCATGAGCAGCTCAACGACGTCGTCAGAAGTCATGTCATCATCAAAGTCTTCTCCTCCTAGCAGTTTTGCCAGCCTAACTGCCTTATCAATCACAGAGTGATGAATTTCTTTGGCAGAAAAGCCCTCATATCCATGGACCACTTCTGGCCACAATTTCTTCCAGCTGGCATTGACAGTCTCCTTCTTCATGTCCTTCAGTGCTCTCTGTACAATCACCAGGCATGATGTGATGGTGTAATTCTTTCAGTAAACCTTCAGGGCAAAGGCTTCATCCATTTCCATGGCATCAACCATGTGATGCAGGGAGTTCTTATTGTACAGTGTCTTGAAGGCCCGGATAACCTTTTGATCCATTGGCTGAATCAGTGGCGTCGTATTTGCCGGCAAAAACTCTTTCACCCCTTGGAAGGAAAGATCCACGGGATCACCTCTGGCATTGTCCAGCAGTGAAAGCACTTTGAACTCAAGGCCCCTTTCTGCCAGATAGATCTTTACCTTCGGGATAAAACATTGGTGAAACCGATCAACTGTTGGGAGACTTGTAATCCAGGCCTTCGGGTTGTGCATCCATTAGACAGGCAGCAGGTGCTTATTCTTGTTTTTCAGGGCCCGGGGGTTTTTGGACTTGTAGATGAGCCCAGGCTTCAGCAAAAAGCCCGCAGCATTGCCGCACATGACTAGCGTGACGTGGTCCTTGTGAGCCTTAAAGCCCGGGGCTCTTGCCTCTTCCTTCGTGATGAAGGTACAAGAGGGCATCCGCTTCCAGAACAGGGCTGTCTCGTCCGTATTGAACATCTGCTCTGGCCGATATCCACCGGCTTTAATGATGTTCTTGAAGGTGTCGCCGACATAAGTTTCAAAGTCACTGGTGGCAAAGTCAATTTTCTTGTTGGGGGAATCCGCAGAAGTTCCAGGTTGAGGGTCATCCTCCAGCTCAGCCCTGCCATCCGCAAACATTTCATGACGCTGCTTAGCCTTCTCTCGGAATATGGGTGTCCACGAGGATGTTCTTCTTCCGGCAGTCCTCAATCCAGAGTCCTAAAGCAGATTCCATCTGGACCACAGCCTTATTCTGCCTGCTTGTGACTCGTTTGGTGCCCTGGTTATAAGACACTGCGGCCGTAGCTTTTATCATCTTTTCAGCCTTCTTTATGTAGCGAACCGTGGACTCGTTGATGCTGTAACGGCATCCTACAGCAGTGCAGCTGCTCCATTTCTTTAACATGTCCAAAAGTTTTACCTTTTTCGACGATTGTTGACATCTTCCGCTGGTGCTTGGGCATGGCCCCGGAAGAAGTAGAAGGCGCAGGTAGCTTTTGGGACATAACGAAGGGCTTTACTACCCACAAAAAGCTCAGCGAAACACAACGCTGAACGAGCAAGAAGCCGGCTAATACAAACCGGAACAACGCTCTTCACTTAGTTCATCAGCGCCCAGGTGTCTGTAATTAGCCGCGCGCTCCGATTAGTCATCGGCCAATGGCAAACAAGGAAGAATGCACTCTACCATAAAAGGCCTATGAACCAGCTGAAAAGCTACAATATTAGACTATTTTAAATGAAAACCCACGATAGAGTGAAGGCGCAACATTTGAGGCATGATATGGTGAGGGATCACTGTATATGTGATCAAAATTCTGCAAAACAAGTTTGATGTTCCGATGAGCTCTTTCTTTTCTTTTCTTGCATTTTGTAATTGGAGATTTAAAGCATTAAAAATCCCACTGACTTTGCATCTCCTCAGCAGTGTTCGTTTAAATTCATTTTCAATGTCATATGCCTCTTAAAAGGACGGTTTCCAAGCAACAGTGGCTTGTAAGTCTGTCCCCGGGGTCATAAGCTTTAATACAGGCAAGAGAAAACACACGTTTTGTCTTCCCATGTAAAGTATATAGCAAATGCATGCTGGATCTCAGTTTGATCTGCATCAGTATTCAGAGGTTTTCTTTAAAGTACTCTTAGATCCAGCAGATGGAGATATAGCTACCTTAATAACTCACTGTGGTTCGGTGGCTTTACTGGAATACCACTTTACATACAAAAACCTTTTTTTTTTTTTTTCTTGTCAAAAAACAAGATATGTAGTCACATTAAAGAATCTAGCCATTTTAAATAAAAAAAAGGTAAAAGAGTGCATAATGTATAATTAAAATGTAAAAACATGCCAAAAAAAATCGATTATAATAATATATAATTAAGTAATCTATTATATAAATGTATGTTTAATATTATTTTTTATTGTCAAATAATACCAAAGAATATAAGATTAAGTAGAGTTCTGGAAACTTTTCAAGTTATTTTATGGGAAGATATGTTTACTGCTTTCCAGAACTATACAATGGAATAAGCATCATTATTTGCCACTTAAATTTCCAGGTTCATATTAAACAAATGTTACGATAATGAGTAGTACTGTCTATAACCTAGAAATATTTCTAGACCCTAGAAATATGTTTAATAATATTTTCATACAAAGGAGCTTTTATTCAAGATCTTTTTGATTTTCTTTCTTTTATAGATTAGATGGTGTCGCTACTCTAACATGGTAAAACATTCTGATACGTTTCTGTAAATGAAATATTTCTTTTTGTAAACTTTGGCTAGTTACATTCTCTTGAGGTATCCAGGTTAGAGAAAAATCAGTTTTATACGAGTTCACCTGTGATTTTGTGTTACAAAGTTTTTGGTAGCGGTGCTAGAGGCCCATGTTTATGATTTTACTGCCCGATGTAATTTCCTCTTGTAATAAGACATGGCACTAAAATGCACTGGTCAGGATATTTTGCTTTTGATTGACTTTGAATTGAGTTGAGTTATGAAGTGTCTGCTCACGTAGCGGTGAGAATCCCAGAGCCGTGTCTTCATGAGCTGCCTTGTTGAATTAGTCCAAGTTTACCATCCTACAAGACATGAGATGGAAAAAAGGCTGCTGACTTCAGGCATCCTCGGGGACAGTTTACATCCTCAAAGGAACTTGGCTTGATGCGACTGAGAAAGAGGAAGTGTGCACGTTCTCGTCTGATTGGCTTTTGTTGGGTGTTGTTGCTCTCTCAGCGCCTCCTTTGAGACAGAGCTGTTGGCTTTCATCATTGCTTTGCTTTTTCACTTTGGTGGAAGTCATGTGAGTTGGACTTATTTACAGATAGCAATACATCCTTTTCAGAGCATGCCACAAATATGAACAATTTGTTGCCCAACCCCAAGCTAAAGTCGGGTGCAGGTGTACTGTAGTGAGGCAGACTGCATGACTGTTTAACGGGAAACTGCTGTGCATATTCATGTTCTTGGATTTATAATAAATGACACTGTGTAGCAACTCTTGTTATGTTACACTGTGTAGTACACTTATGTGGGGTGTAGGAAGCCATTTGGGAATCAGTCTTTGTTTTCAGGAGATTGTCTCTTGGGGCCTATCCCCATTTTCCCCCATCCTTAGCTTAGGGTGTTTGCTCAGTTTTTTGAGTTATATGTTAA
This sequence comes from Chrysichthys thysi, assembly GCA_030068315.1. NCBI lineage: Eukaryota > Metazoa > Chordata > Actinopteri > Siluriformes > Claroteidae > Chrysichthys > Chrysichthys thysi. Next base: position 20,443,611 of record JAQLOM010000032.1, read on the forward strand.
ACTTGTAGTATTCAGGGATTTTTCAAACAAACAAGTGCTAAGGGACCTCAATATTTTGCGCTGTCAATTGCGAAGATCACTGTGAAGATGCTCACAGGTATTCTACTGCTGCTGGGTTTTGGGTTTTTTTCGCCTCCAGTACAAATGTTGTTCCTTAACCTCAGTTTGATAAATTGGTCCCTATTTCAAAGTCAGAAGTGTAATTTATCAAAATGAAAAAACAAAAAGACAACATTGTGGTTTGTGAAAGAAAACGTAATGCACTTTTGGTTCATAAGAAATCTGTCTTAGCATAGAAGTGTGGACAGAGTTCACCTCATAAAGTGTTTCAGTAAATACAGTGCATATTTAAAGTATGTAGAGTCGGATATATAATTGTTCGTACCCTTGGGGAAAAATCTAGAAAAAAAAAAGCAAAATCTAATGCTATATGTGAATGTGTATATATTCTCACCCCTGCATTCAGTGCAATTTTCATGTCAAAGGCTTGATTTTGTCATCATTCATCCATTTTTGTAGATTTAAACATGCAGATGTTTTTTTTTTTTGTCCTCCTTGGAAATTCAGCCATAACCCAGTTGTAACTTCTTGGCAAAAGTAGCCAGATCTTCCTTAAAATACTTCAGGTACTTTGAAATGCCATGTATGCTGACATGGTTCCCAGTGAATTTGGAGTAAAAGTAGCCCCATAATATCAGAAGATTCTCCACCATACTTCACAGTGTGGCTTATCCATGGCTATTTTCCATTTCTGTATAACCATCCTTCTTTTTATGTCGAAGCCACTTTGAATATTTGTTGCCAAAAAGCTCTATATTGTCTCATCTGATCACAGAACTTTGCACTGATCACAGGCACTTTGCAGGGCAGTAAAAAAAAAAAAAGCCCAATCCGCTATGTGGCTGAAAGTCTGTGGACACCTGACCATTACGTCCAGACTTAGAATTGTACAGAACGTCTTTGGATGCTGGAGCATTACATTTCCCTTCACTGGAAGCAAGAGGCCCAAACCTGTCCCAGTATGACAGTGCTATTGTACACAAAGCCAAGATGAGCTCAATGAAGACATGGTTTACCAAGGTTGGAGTGGAAGAACTTGAGTGTCCTGCACAGAGCCCTGACCCCAACCCTTTTGACATCAGTGCCTGACCTCAATAATCCTCTTGAGGCTGAACGTACACAAATCCCTACAGCCATGATCCAATATCATCTGCGAAAAGCCTTTGCAGAAGAGTGGAGGTTATTAAAAGAGCAAAGGTTATTATACATTGGTATGATTGGTCAGCTGTTCACATACTTTTGGCCATATAGTGCACCTGGAGGTGGAGAACTAAATGTGGCATGAGATGTTCAACAAACACACATGATTGTGTGTCCACAGTTATTTTGCTATATGGTAGTATACTTTGTTGACATGGAGGTGAGTTTGGATTTGAACACTTGGTTATCCCAAAATATCAAAATCTTCTGTAAAACTCCAGTTATGATATTTGGAGAAATTTTTGCCTTTCTAATCATTCCACTCATTGTACCCTGGGGCAAAATCCACATCTTGACTCTTCCACACAGGTTCATTAGAGTTCTGGCTATTTTAAACTTCATAATTGTTTCTGTAAAACTCTATTATGTACATTTCACGCCATGTGGTTATTGTTCTGTTGCTTGGTTTATGATCAACACACATTTGTCTCATGTGCATACTGTAATCTTCCCCATGTTGAGGAATATCTATGGGAACTGTGTCAGCCTTCATTATTTTTTATAAAGGGTGCTAATACTTCTGGGATTACCAGAGTGAGGCATTTATGTCTAGACCCATGCTGGGAGTGTCCTTTGGAGTGGTTAGATGTGCCTATTCTATAAATGAAAAATTAAGATTAAAATTAAGCCCAAGTGACATGATCTTGCACTTGAATATGTAAAAGAATTAACCCGACTTAATGTGTACAAAAAGCTGAGGATTATATATGATGTTATTCATATACTTATGATATTTTGATTTCTATTAGATCAGGTTAATTAGTATCTCAGCTTTATTTAGTGTTAAATGTTGTTTTTGTTTTTTGTTTTTTTTTAGCAGAAATTGTTTAAATTGAATTTATCTGGTCCGATGAGAAATTGTAGAACTGAAGTATACCAAGAATGGAGATTAGACTTGCTTTAATGCATGCTTAATTCTGATTTAAAAAAAAAAAGACAAAAGTTTGTAACTTTTAGCACACCCGTCATCCCTTTTTTGGTTAAGGACTTTGTGGTAAAGTTGTGTACGCGGAGCGTTAATTTTGTGAATGCAGATGTTGTTGAGGAAATAGCACACCCAGTGGAGGCAAAGTTGTCCCTGTCTGTATCTAGGACATTTGTGAAAAATGAAAGGGAAACTTGCCATTCCCTAAATTCTTTTGCTGTGCGCACATTTTTTTCACCCCCGCACAACAATTATTTGATCTATTGTTCTCTTTACCTGTGCAATCTTGTGAAGTCATGGGCTTTATTTATTACTAATAAAAAGCCCTGAAGCAGCAGACTATATTCTGTTGGTCTGATGTGTGAAAAGGGTTTACGTAGTACAGCAAACAAATTAGTCTTTGTGTGTATATAAATTATATATAATATGTTCACTTCATTAGGAATACCAGCACACCTGCTATTTCATGCAGTTATCCAATCAGCCAGTCATGTAGCAGCAGTGCATGCAATCATGCATGTTGAAAGCTTCAGTTAATGTTCCCATCAAACATCAGAATGGGGAAAATTGTGACTGTGACTGGACCTCTGGGAATTTCACACAGAACAGTTTACAAAGTTTATACAGAATGGTACAAAAAATGAAAACATTGAGTTAGCAGTAGTTCTGCAGGTAAATAAAAAAAAAAAAGAAGAATGCCAAGACTGTTGCAAGCTGACTGGAGGGATGAGCTAACTCAAATAACCATCCTTTACCATGAAACTGGGCATTTAAATAGTGGGAAAAGGCCTAGTGATATTTTACTAGTCTTTACCTGTCCAGTCTCAGGGAGTCTGTGTCTACTATAGCCTCAGATTCTTGTTCTTGGATGAAGGCATGGAACCTAACGTGCTTTTTTGCTGTTGTAGCCCATTTGCATCAAGGTATGACATGTTTTTCTGCTCACCTTGGTAGTAAAGAGTGCTTATTTGATTTTTCATAGCCTTCTTCTCAGATGGAACCAGTCTGGCCATTCTCCCCTGACTTCTCTTTTAACACCCAGAGCAGCCGCTTGCTGCCAACATTTTGATTTTGGCAACGTTCTGTGTTTGTGTTTGTGCGTATAAAAATCCCAGGAGATCACCAGTTTGTGAAGTACTCAAACCAGTCCATCCAGCACCAACAACCATGCCGTGGTCAAAGTCACTGAAATCACTAAAACTTTCCCCCCATTCTGATAACTGATATGAACATTACGGTGAGCTCTTAACCTGTATCTGCATGATGTTGTACATTGCACTGCTGCCACATTATTGGCTGATTGGATAAGTGCATCAGTATTAAACTTGTGAGTGTATGTATAAAATATGGATTTTACATTCATTATTCCTTTTTTAATACCTTGTGGTACCGATGGATCGGTTCAGTCTGCCTGTATACAACACCACCATAACATAAGTTCAGTGACCACCTTTTCACCTGGAATGTTGTGCACCATGGCATGGCACAAAAGGGTTTTCTGAGGACCACAGAAGCTCCTGAAGCTCACCAGTTCTCAGTCATTTTTTTTTTTTTTTTTAAAAGAGAATATTTTTGATCATTTTTATTAGTCAAAGTTACATCTTTACTGATCGATTAATTTGAATCATAAAATATTTCTTTAATAAAGCTATGGTTCTGTAAAAAAAAAAAATTTATTTGTTTAACTGATTTAGGAACCATTCCTGCAGCAGTACAGATAATTTCCAAAGGGTTTGCAACATTTTTTCACTAAGGGATGCGTGTGTGTGTGTGCGCGCCATATAAAATTAATCTAAGTTGGCTGTGTGTGCGTGTGCGTGTGTGTGTACACATAGAGCCGGAGTGAAGCAGAAGGGCTAGCCTCTTGAGGGCGGGGTCACTGCTCCCTACTGAGAGAACACACTCATCCTCCAGCACCGTCCAGGGAGCTCATCAGGACTTTGCTGTCATAGTAACCCCATACAGCAAACAACACACTCTTGGGCCCAAATTCATCTGCTTATGAGCAGCCAGAAATGGAGAGGGTAGGAAGTGAGCAAGGTAAAATAGAAACAAAAAGAAGTAGGAAGAACTGTCTGCTTATATTTACATTACCAGTGCTCTAGACCCACAGCTGCCAGCATTATTACCGATATTTTTCTGTGTTCGGCTCTGAAAGGAGTACTCCTACAGAAACATTGCTTTATTCTTATTACAGTAGGGTTCTGCGCACTTATAATCAACCCCAGGCAAAATCCTGAGTGGCAAGCATGCTTCCTCTGAGATTTCTTCTTTGCCGAATGATATCACCAGTGTAATGCTCGTATGAAGTGTGAGGGGTACTAGCCAGGCCAAAACACATGCATGTGAATTTTAGTTAAATGTATTTGTGTTTCCAGCATGAGTGCAGTGATGCAATGCTGCTCACTGGGATATCATGTTATATTGTATGTACAGTAGTGTTCTTTATGTGGCATACTGGTTCAACACTGCTTTGACAAAGTAAAAGTCAATGCAGACCATATTAATTTATTCTGTTTCTTTTAAGAATACTTATGAATATGAATTATGGAGAGAAGAAAACATTGTGCTGTCTAGTGACAGTTGGATTTTGAAATATGAGCCGCTATGTGAAGGAGCCCTTTCTCGAAACACAGGAAGACCAGTGGTGGAAAAATGCTTTCTAATATAGTGAAGATATCAGTACAGTGATTCCAAAAGAACACCATAGATATGACCGTGAAAACAATGAAAAACAGGAATAATTACCAAAATATCTAAAACCTCAAAAATGAGAGACTTGTACAGTGGCTGATCCTGCCTTCTTGTTCACATTTGCAGAAACCAAACCTCTCGAGGCTCTGACTGACCTGGCAAGCTCACCAAGGTTCTCTAAGGAGTCATACAAGTGCAGTGTTGACACTCAGGGAAGTGTTTGGGTGGGTGTGTGTGTGTGTGTGTGTGTGTGTGTGTGTGTGTGTGTGTGTGTGTCTCTCTCTCTCTCTCTCTCTCTCTCTCTCTCTCTCTCTCTCTCTCTATGTCTTGGTACAAATAACACGCATGTGTGCACACAGTCCTTTTGGGCGACTTTCTTGAGGAGACAAGTACCGACATGCGAGACAGTCATCACACAGATTTATTTGTCGTTTGGCCAGACTTTAACTACTGTGGGATTCGGATGGTACAAGTGTTACAAAACGAGCTGACATGAGTAACATGTACATGGATGTTTACTTTGCCTCCGATATCCATGTTGTGGCCTACTGCTTGCACTGGATTGTAGGCTATGCTCAGGGTTCTCTCAGACCTAACTCTTATCATTTCATACTCCAGATCATGATATTTGAATGAAGTGGCATAAAAAAACCCTGATTGGTTCAGCATTTACAAAGCATCAAATATTAATCAAAAGTGTGCCACGTGGATGTTTATAAAATTCAAGTGTATGTGTAGACACGTTCCTCATAGTTGTGTGTGTATATACAGGTAGTCCTCAACTTACGATGGAGATGCGTTCGGCCACATCCATCGAAAATATCGAACAACTGCGTCGAACCACTTAGCCTACCTTGGGTATCTCAGCCTAGCTTATGTAACCAGGTTGAAATTATGTTTATAATTTATTCCTGTTTGTTTGAAACTTCAACATATCAAGTGATCTTTTTTTTGATTAGTTAAAATATTTGTTTTCAGACCACAGTCCCATTCAAGAAAAAAGGGCAATTTGGACGTGTTTGTATTCTGGGTACTGTCGCTTTAAGACTGCTGACTTTATGTCATTGTTAACTTCCTGAATAAGGAAGAGGTGACTGTTTGTTTAATGCTGTTCGTGCTGAAAATGAATTGTTAAGTTTTAATATGGTAAAATGAGTGAGTGTGTAGTCCTGTTGTGTTGTATTAGTTTGAAAGAATATGTAGTTATGTTATCAGTTGAAGTTCAGTTGTTTTAATATTTATTTTGTAGAGTTTTGTATCATGCTCCACGGTGCCTATACAGTGTGTGTGTGTGTGTGTGTGTGTGTGTGTGTGTGTGTGTGTGTGTGTGTGTAATATATAAATATATATTTACCGTATATTAAATTTCAACATAGGGTTTAGGTTTCTTAGTTTGTACATATCTTCAGAAAATCTGAACCACCTTTATGTTTCGGGGTGGAAGTTTTTGGAGCCAGCAGACATGTCACTAGTGGTATCAGTAGAGCAACTCATTTCAGCATGGCAGTTCCCCTGGGCACAAAGCAAGATCCATAAAGACATGGTTTCCCAAGATTGAGTTAGAAGAACTCTAATGGCCTGATCTCTGACCTCAACCTTGCTGATCACCTTCAGGATGAACTGGAATACTGACTGCACAACAAGTCACTTCTCACCTCAGACATCATTGCTTAAAAGGAGACGCCGTCACGTATTCACATATTTTTGGTCATAAAGTGTCTGTCATAGGTTTTTAGAATTTATGGACACACTTTTAATTATTATTTTAATTATTATTCCAGTTATGAGGTTATTTGGTCCTTTTTCCAATTTTATTCAAATGTAATGTTATTTTTCAGAGCTCAGTAATCTCTAGACACTTTTTTAAAATCAATATCCTTAATATGTGATCGACCAAGGGACTTTTATCGACTCAGCTTTTATCAGGATTTATGATCTCATTAAACTAGATTTTATTTCATGATTTCATAGCAACAGCAAATACATTTCATAACAAATGTATTAATAATTGTAGATTGATTCTTTCATGTGTTTTATACTAAATATATTAACCTTCCATACCTAAAGTATCTTTTTTTGGTGTATAAATAAAGATGGGTATTATTATACCCAATCATCACCGAGTGCCTTTAATACCAAGTCAATGAGTCAGGCTTCATTCTGAATATATGCTTATAGCAAGCCAAGATCTTAATTGGGAATTGTCATATAGATCAGTTATGCCCTATCAAATATTCTATCTTGCTAGCGCACACTCCCGCTCACTCTTCAACACCCACACGCAATTATTATTTAGGAGGACCAAGCCTCTTCTGTTAACCTCTCCTGCCATATAAAATTAATCTAAGTTGGCTGTGTGTGTGTCTGTTTGTGCGTAGAACGATAGCCCCAGTTGTGTATCTTTGACAAGAAGAAAACTGACAGCACAGGGTGTGATGTGAGTGTTCACGTTTACCTTTCTGGAGCTATGGTTAAAACCCTCTTTGTACCCTGCTGTTTTCCTTGTACACCCTAGGTTTCAATAGCACTACATACCATACAGTGAGTGTATACAGTATACGGCCAAAAATGTGTGGACACCTGAACATCACACCTGAATGTTCTTTTTGAACATCCCATTCCAGATTTAGTTCCATCATTGCTTTATAATAACTTCCAGTTTTCTAAGAACGCTTTCTGCTAGATGTTGGAAAGTGCCTGCAGGGGTGCAGTAAGTTTCTCAGTTCAGTGGCATTGAGGTCAGGGCTCTGTCCGAGACACTCCGGTCCTTCCACGCCAAACTTGACAAACCATGGAGCTCACTTTGCGTACAGGAACATTGCCATGTTGGAATAGGTTTGGGCCTCTTATATTCAGTAAAGGCTAATTGTATTGCTACAGCATGCAGAGACATCATGTACAGTTGTGTGCTTCAAGCAGTTTGTGTTAGAACCACATATAGTTGTGATGTTCAGGTGTCCACAGATTTTTGGCCGCATAGTGTGCAATTCACATTATGCTTGCCTCATCCTTTAGTGCTACTCTGAATGCCACACAAATTATGATTGACATCAGGTACACATCTTTAGAGCAGTGACTTTTTTTTGTATTGGAGCTCCGACAAAATTGCGGTGTAATAATCCTGTAGTCTACAGCTATTCAGCTGCCATTAATAGTATTAAATATTCATATTAAGTAGTGTTTCAGTACTGAGTAAATACAACGTTGCATTAAGTTCCATTAAGTAATCAATTAAAAAGCGTGCTGCTTGTAGTAAAAGGTCTTTATTGAATACATGGTTTATACAGTAATGGTCACTGATGTAGAGCCCTCTGTAGACAACAACACATTTCTGTGTTCTTGCAGACATGCAGTATAAGGTACCAGGAAGTATTTTGTGCCATTTGTCTGTGTAAGCTTTCTGTTCATGGGAATGTTTTCCCAGAAAGATTGGTTTTCCGGTCATGCTTTTCCACAGGATTGTAGAGATCACACTGATATGGCTGTTCCAAAATGCGGAATATGTTTCTGAATATCAGAATATCAGAGTCACTCTGTTAAATAAATGGCTTCATAGCTGTGATTGGATGCTGTATGTTGATTTCCTTCTGAAACAGGAAGGAAGAATGAAGTTGAGTTGAAGAACTTGACTGACTTACACAACAGCCAGTAGTGTTTAAGATACAGATAGAGTGCACCTCTGCCAAATTGTCACGCCAGTAATGTAGCAAGCTAGCTTGACATGGAGAACAGTGGAGAGATTTTTGAGGGTGCCTTGTAGTTATTTTAACTGATGGAGAATTCCAGATATTGCATAAAGATAGAACGGAGTTCTCACTCTTTGTGAGGAAGAAGCATATACCAGCATTGAAGAGCCCCAAGTTGGTGAAACACCTCAAAGAAGTGTTTATCACATAACTTGTACAAATTCCACTCTATTTGAAATGAATCAATTCCAACCTTTTTTAATCTTTACCAAGCAATGGATGATAAAGGAAATTGTCTACTGGAGGATGCACAGCTAGCAATTCTCTGACGGGCAATACTTGCCACTCTGGAGCAAAAGCTGTCTTTAGGGTAGAACATCAATTATATGGATAAAAGTACTTAGACACCTCATCCTTCAGCCCATATAAGGTTCTAAGTGCACAATTGTCTAGAATGTCTTTATAAATTCTGTTCACTGGAACTAAGGGACCTGAACCTCTTTGAGCACAGTGGTAATCTTGTGCCCAAAGAGAGCTCCATGAAGACATGGTTTGCCAAAGTTGGAGTGGAAGAACTTGATTGTCCTGGACAGAGCCCTGACATCAACCCCGCTGAAGACCTTTGAGATGAACTGGAATGCCAACTGCACCAGAGGCTGAAGGAGCAAATCCCCACAGGTACTTTCCAAAATCTACAGGAACGCCTTCCCAGAAAAATGGAGGTACCTTTGGCCAAGTAGTGTATAAAGATGCTAAACTAAGGGACAGGTACAAAATAAAAAAGATTTAAGGACCAGGTTAATAAGCAATGGTTCCCTCCATGCTGTCCTTCTTGGTCTGTGTTTTTGTGTCTCTTGCTTGAGGATTGTTCAGTGTGGCCTCCTGGTAAAAGAGTCGCTAGACTGAAACTGATGAATAAGGGCTTGTAGGGTAGCTGGCACCCAGTTCAACACAATGTCAACATGCACTGAGTTAATGTGACAACTGTCTCAGCCTTTACAGACTGCACAAACCTGCAGGCAGGCAGATGAACTAGCTCTTCAATGCCATTAGTATTGGAGTTAAAAACTACATGACCTAAAATTAAGTGGCCTTAAGTGCTCAAGGAACAATAAGAAATAAGTGTCCTATAGGAACTGCATGATGGAGGTGTTTAATGGGATAAAAGAGACATGCTCACAAAGGCAATAAATCCTGTTGTTTATTTGACTATAGATATACATATTCTAATTGGCCACAATGCTTTAAAAAACAAAGAAACAAAGAAACAAAAAAAATGTAGATCTCCCTAAATGTCCTGATTATGAGGACTACAATCCACAATATCTCCTTTGCATTTCCTTTTAATAGAAACAAAATGTTGGGGGGAGGGGCATCGCACAATTAAAATTTACAAACGTGAAACCGTTTTTTTTGAAAAACAAGTCGTCATATTGCAGCATGCACATTCTAATAGTGTAAAAAATAAATAAATAAATACATACATAAATAAACAGGCACGAAATCGTTTGAGGGGCAAATGACTGAGGCCATCTTATGTTTTGACCTCAGAAAACCTCCACATGTGTACCTTTAGTACTCCAGACGCTGACTGCTCCTCTGTTTTGGTCATCTGTACCGGCTTGTGAAGCCTGATACTAGATCAGTTCTCATCGTTTCATCACACACCTTTCTAGCTCCCTTAAGCAGCATGAGAATTTGATCACTGAATTTTCTTAGGAAAAATGTAAAGAAAAACTACAGGTTTAGCAAATTCTACTCTTTATAAAATACACTGCTTTCAGATAACTAATAATTTATACATCATATATGCAAAGCATAGACAAAATATGCCTTTTAATTCCTGTATCTGCTCTTGTATTGCACAAACTGGCATCTTAAAGTGTATAGCAGATAGAAAAGTTTCCCTGTGCTTCGTTTTGTGGGTGATTAAATACATATTTTGTGAATCTCCAATCAACTTGGGTACCAAAGCATCGTTATGGAAAGTAGAAAGCCATGTGTTACATTCTTTGTACATGTGCTAATGGAATTGGGGGACGGAGTTGTGGGACGGGAGGAAGAGGATTGTAATCGACATCCAGAAACAATATCCATGTTTTTGTAAGAAGAAAAAAAATTATAATCCATCACTTAATAAATCCATACTATAGCTGTTGCATTTCAGTGAACACTCTATTGTAACCGGCTGTGCATACTGTAAATGTTTTATCAATTAGTATGAAGGTCAGGAACAGTAGTTTTTTAGAGATATCCTACAATTTCAGTCCGAAATTGAAAAAATATAGTGTTTGGAATAAGCTGTCCATAAATGTCCTTAAATAGTTTTTTTTTAAAATGTTTTTATCTTGAAGTTCAGCTCTGTGCTGCTGTGTTGTAAGTTTTCCTCTCTCTATTTTACTGTGTCTAAATATTACAAAAATAAGTTAAAAATAAAGTTACGCCGCCAAGCATAGTCGGTTCAGGTCGTCCTCCTCTCATCCTCTTGCTGAAATATCTAGGCTAGACTCTTTGGTTTTGTAAAACCAAGTGTGAGCAGCTTCAGAGTGATGCTAAGTGCTCAACAGAAGGAGGCCTGAGATAACCTCCTCTAAACGCCAAACCGATCTGGTCTGCCTCCATCACATGGAACCCACCTGCAGTTATTAAATCCAGCAAGAAGTTGCACTTTGCTGAAGTTGTGTGTATATACACACTAACTTATGCCCATATTATTTTGTAGGTTCTCAGCTGTCTCTCACACACACACACACACACACACACACACACACACACACACACACACACACACACACACACACACACACTATACAGGCTTATACGCACAGCTTCCTTCTGGGTAATATATGGCTCCTCTCCTGTGCAAAAAAACCCCAAAACAAAAAATCTTAAACAAAGGGAGTTTTTCCATAGGAATTCCAGTAATCTTTTGTATTTGTGTATGTTTCAAAGTGAAGAAGCATGATTATCACGTCTGCTCTGGTGTAACACATGGCAGAGTAGAGATCTGAGAATAGGACATCAGCACCTGCATTCAGCTCACCCCACACATGGTGTAATTTAAAGAAGTTACATATGTATTCATTCCAGGAAGTGAAAACAATGTTTCTCGTGGAACATTTATTCACTGTAGTGGGTAGCATTTGTAAATATATTACTGTATTTCATTATGTATTACAACGCAAGCAATCCCCGTACGCATCTCCGTAGAGTACTGAGACAAACAGGATCATCCATTGCTTCGGTGTATTTGACAGATTTGTTTTCGAGGCTCACAAAATATACATTTTCCCCAGTAATTATGCTGCACAGACATGTTGGTGAAGCAATTGTTCAGTCATCCTTGTAAGACATTGAAGACGTTCCAGATGTCTTGTATTTCACTCATTCAGTTGGAGTGATCCCGTGTTTAGGTAAAAGCCCTTTGTATTTCCTTTAAAACATAACTTTGTTTTCTTATAAACAACTTTGCAACTCTTGTACATGCAGAGCTGTAGCTGCGTTTATCCTAATAATGTTTCCGTAATGATAGCGAAAGTCTAAATACATTTTTTTTTTAAATAACATCTATGTATAAATCGGTTAACAGTGGGAATCTGTGCCACTTTTGTTTTCCATGCTCTTTTGTTATTAACGAGGGTTGCTCGGATTATACATTTGAATTGATGAAAGTGATGCCTTGTGCTCAAATGGGTTGAAGACAACAATAAGTTCAGCTAGATGACAGGATTACATTAAATGTAAATGGTTATTGATGTAATCCTCAGGCATGAAGCAGCTTCACCATGGCTGTTCACGGTGAGCTTTTTATACTGGTAAAGAGGAATAAAACAGGATTTAAGTTCTACCAGGCACACTTGGGGTCTATTGCTACTAAAACAGCCCTTCAACAAACTTGCTAACCTGACTCAAAAAACAAGTGGAATAATCTCTTCATGTGAGGCTGAGACAAAACAAATGTTCTGCAGTAAAGAATATGCCATGGAGCCAGCAAGAGGTTCCCCTTAGACATAAGGTTGACATAGTTTAAATGACACATTGTTGTTATTATTATTATTATTATTATTATTATTATT
>JAQLOM010000032.1:20456351-20466839 GCA_030068315.1 Chrysichthys thysi
TCCCCTTAGACATAAGGTTGACATAGTTTAAATGACACATTGTTGTTATTATTATTATTATTATTATTATTATTATTATTATTATTATTTTGGATTTAAATATACATCTAAAAATCAATATTCAGATTTTATCGAAAGGTAGCAAATTATTGCTGAACTCAGTATGTGCAAAATAAGAATTTGTTTCAGCCTTGCAAAGAAAAATGGCCGTTACATCTCTAAGTGATGCATTTTCCAACATGCAAAATAAATACTCACAATTAAAATAAATACACAAACATGTTTACATGTGCAGTACGTTTGATACTTTGAATGAAAGCCTGTGCAGTCTTTTGGTAGCAGTGGATGAAGATGGACATTGTATGCAAGAGACCGTTGTTGAGTCATGTTTGATTGTCTGTTACTAGTCCTGATTATAGCATCCTGTAACCAGAGCAGGCTATTTGTGAGAGACTGGCTAATTTAAATATATGCAAAAAGTGGAGCCAAAAAAAAAAAACCCCAACAAAACAAACAAACAAAAAAAAAAATTAACAAACAAACAAAAACTGTACTGGCAAATATTCTCATTTATCTTCTTGCTCCCCCTCTCATCGCTAATGACACAACCTGGACTGGACAGAAGTAATTTTTCATACTTAATTGTATCCAAAATGATGACTTTTTTTGTTATATGAGTAATTTGTAACATTAACAAGACTATATCTCTAACGTCTTGCATTTTCTACATAGTGTGAAATCTATTGTCAGAAGGAAATCACACCAATTTAAGTAAGACCTTTTAATAAACTCAAATGGTCAGGCATACTTTGTAAATGTTGATAAACTGTATTTCTTTCAATCTAATATATGTTTAGTACATCTGTGGTATACCTGCAGTTAACTGCTGCAGAATCTCACTCATGCATATAAACTGAAGCAAAGTTAATGTGAGCCGTCTACACGCCGCCCCTGTATATTCAAACAAAATGTGAAACACAGGAGAATTATAAACATCAACTTGTCCTACAAAAACCTTGAAATCTTGATGCACAGTCACATGTATCAAGAGTTTTGAGTGCTGTTTGAGCTATGTTACATTCTGTAAACAAAAAAAACCCCAAAGTAACAAGAAGATAAATGTGTGAGAGAGCACTTTACACTTAATGTTATAGAAATGTTTCACGGTCTTTGTCAGGGTCAGGTTTGCTCAGGTCACTGTTCCTGGGCTCGGGTATTAGAGCTTGGAAAAGCTCACTAGTGGCTCTTGTCACACTGTCATAAGACGGTGGTGAGGAGGTCGAGGACAGAGCCTCGGTCTCGGGTCCATAATTCTCCTTCAACATGAAGGCTATGAGTCCTTCCTTCTCCGGTGGGCTGTCATCCTCACTGCTGGCAGCTCCCTCTACGTTGATCTGTCGATATATGAACGAGGCTTGCCTCAACTGTCTCCGTAGTAAATGCCTTCTGTAGGCCCTCTGTATAACAATGGACGACACCTCCTCTTGCTTACGTCGTAACGTTGTCGTGATGGGCTCGTAGGAGATTTTGGATGGATTTGCCATCATGAACTTCTCTTCCATTTGTTGTTTGAGAGCATCCATTTCGTCCGATTCGCCAAGCACACGCTTGGTAAAGGCAAACAGGATGTCCAGGCAGTGAATCTTGTCACCGCTCACCATAGGCAAGTCCATAGAAATCAGTTTAATTTTATTAGGCTTGGCAATACGCAGCGGCTCGGACAGCGAATCAGCAAAATCTGAAAGCTTAGCGTACTCGATGAACTGTGTGGCCTCAGGATCAAACTTCTCCCAAACCTCGTAGAACATCTCAAAGTCGTCCTCACTAAGCGGCTCGGTGCTCTCCTCGGTAGCCACGCTGAAGTTCTCCAGGATAATGGCAATGTACATGTTCACCACAATGAGAAAAGAAATGATAATGTAAGTAACAAAGAAGGTAATGCCTACTGAAGGGTTCCCACAGTTGCCCCGGACAGTGGTGCCTATGTTTCGCACAGTAGGGTCACACTCTTCCGGGGAGTTATTCAAAATGGGACTGAGCAGGCCGTCCCAGCCAGCTGATGTCGTTATCTGGAAAAGGCAAATCATGCTGTTGCCAAACGTCTCAAAGTTGAACATGTCATCAATTCCAGCTTGTTTTTTCACATAGGCAAAATTTGCCATTCCAAAGATGGCATAGATGAACATGACTAAGAAGAGCAGTAGGCCAATATTGAACAATGCAGGTAAGGACATCATTAAGGCAAATAGTAACGTTCTGATTCCTTTGGCTCCCCGAATAAGGCGGAGGATGCGTCCTATTCGGGCCAGACGGATCACTCGGAAAAGTGTCGGCGAAACGAAGTACTTCTCAATAATATCTGCGAGAACAATGCCTGCAAGAAGGTATGAAAAAATCTAATCAGTAATGTAGTAAAATAAGTCTGTGGAACAAAAACCTTTGTTAATGTGAATGAGCCATGGCTTTATATGTAGATACAATGCTCTCTGACTTAAATATGTTTCTTCAGCTGCCCCTGTACAAACTCCACAACTCTAGCCAAACTTTAACTTTAGCCAAAACCCCTAACCATGTTACGACAGTGCAACCATCCCTTAAACCACGTCATTTCTGATCCATGATCCTAAACATGGATGTGTGTGTGTTTGGCTTGAGCTGCAATACTGCCCACTTGAAAAATGGACACAACCATACATTTTCCTTTGCGCCCGCAAACTAACAACTGTCAGATTGCTCAAACCTCAATCACTTCCCAATCGCCTGTGCTGACAGACTTGATTGCTGCAATTACCTTCACCTTAACTCAGGCCCCTTTTTTCAGGGGTGGTCACTCTGTCTCTTTGCTAACCCTTTGTCAGCGTCATTTTCTTCCACCAGGGACATCTACTCTCAAAACTGGCCAGGCTTGCTACTTAAGCATGGTCTGTCTCTTTCTTGGTAGATATAGTGCTGCACAGCTGCACTGGAGGTAGACCTTGATAAGTCAAGCCAAGGTTATGTTGACTTTACAGTTAATCTTCTCCATGTGCCTGATGAAAAGCTTTTCTCCTTCCTGAGGGCTTACTTTGATATTGTAGGTGTATTCTATTTTGCGGAGGTTGCTACTGTTCTTTATGACCAGTTCATCTAAATGAACAAGACATCAACTTACTATACACAATATGCAAGATAACCATCCTTTTATCAATTAATTGATTAATTCATTCATTCATGTATTTATTTCCTGCTTTGTATTTTCTTTTTATTTCCAGTCATGCTAACCTACCCAGCTAATAACAAAGCTACCTATGAAACTGATACTCGCTTGATATCATGGCAATCGGTGTTTGGTAAAGTATTCTGAAGGGCTTTACACCAACTCTCAGTCAAAGTCCTGCCTTGTCTTACCCACTATGGAGAGAATGACTACCACAAAGTCGAAGATGTTCCAGCTGACGGTGAAGAAATAGCAGCGGAGGGCGATAATCTTAATCATGCACTCGGTGGTGAAGACGACGATGAAGGCCAGGTTGATATTATACAGGATGGACTCCATGTATGGCGACTGCTCATCTGTTTCCACCATCATGGTCAACATGTTCAGGAGGATGAGCAACATTATAATGATGTCAAAGGCTTGCTTTGACACCAAGTCAAAGAAGAATCCTTGGACTGAGTTCTGAATGGGAGAACAAATTGCATCATTGTTACACCTTCATTTATATATGTGCACTATATGGCTAAAAGTATGTGGAAACCTCAACGTAACGCCTATATATGGTTCTTCCTCAAACTGTTGCCACAAAGTTGGAAGCGCACAAATTTCTTGGATGTCTTTGCATCCTGTAGCATTAAGATTTCCCTTCACTGGGACTAAGAGGCCCAAACCTGTTCCAGCTTGACCGTGCCAAGTTTAATATAGAAGAACACGAGTATCTTGTACAGAGTCCTGACCTCAACCCACTGAACCCCTTTGGGATGAACTCCTCTGTCAATTTTATGGCCGAACGAGCACAGATCTCCACAGACACAGTCAAACATCTAGTGGAAATCCTTCTCAGAAGTGTTGAAGGCTAAGACAGCAATAAAGGGAGAGTTAATGCCATATCAATGCCAGTGGGATGGGCAATGATCAGGTGTCCACTTACTTTTGGCCTTGGAATTTGTTTTAGTAGTCACATGAACTGAGGCATGAACTGTCTTGTCACTATATTCATTTTTTTTTTTTTTTAATGATTTATTTTCTTTAACTAGGTATGTTGTAACTGTTATTATAACTAGGGGAACTGCTTTTGTGTATATTCATCAAAACTAAATACACAGGAGCCCTTAAAATGTATACATGATTCAAAAGTGGTGTTAAAGCAAGATGGCACATTACCAGACTACCACTGAGATGTGAGAGTGAAACATGACTTACAGCTACCCTTTGATGGCTATGTAAGTCTAGTAATACAGATTTTATTCAGATAGTTTTCATGCTGTAGTGTGAATACATTTTTGGACCCCCGTGTATATGTAGTTAGAATGCTAATGGCTGATATAATTACATGTAAATTGTTAGTTACTTATTTTATATACTAGCATATTGTTTATATTGCTAAATTACACAAAAGAAATCTGCTATGTATTTTGCACACAATTCTTGTGGATAATTGGTAAAAAATAATAGCTATATACTCACCAAAGGCCTAGGAATAGGTTTCTGGGGTTTTTTTGATCCTAGCTTTTTCATGGCATTGTAATATTTTTTCTGCTCTTCTGTCATGAAGATGTCCTGTCCACCTAAGTGCAGAATAACGTCACTGTTATTTTTGATGTGTAGTGTGGGGGAAAAAACCCATTTGTTATTATACTCTTTTGCACCAAATTTCATTCAGACACTTTTAACAATATACACTGATACTTATCTTTCGTTTCTGTTGGTTGAAGTTGTCAATGATCACACCAATGAACAGATTTAGGGTGAAGAACGATCCAAAAATGATGAAAATCACAAAATACAGGTACATATACAAGTTGATCTCCTTTATTGGCTGCTCCTCCACCTGTCCAACGAGACAGTGATGAATTTTTTTTATTGTACAAATTTGTCTAAGAGCACTTATTCCTATATTGTGGCGACTATGAACTGAAACAGCATTATTTTTAATTATTATTAATTAAACAAAAAAAAAAGTTATCTGTTCCACACTTACAGCTCGTGAATCCACTGCTGCGTACATGATGTCCATCCAGCCTTTAAACGTAGCCTTAGGAGGGGGGAAAAAACACGCTTAAGGTGTTTCAACCTTTCATATGAATATGTTTATTAGACGTAAAATTATGTTAATACACAGGTGTCGACAGGACATTCCTATAGCGTCACTTCTTTGTGTGAAACTAAACCCTTATATCTATATCTGCATTCACTTTTCTGGCAGTAATGGACAATTGAATGTTCACCCCTCTACAAATCAGGCAAATAAGGAAGTGATGGCTAAATAAGGACTTCTATCTGATGCGTGCATTTTTTAACGAAAAGACTGAAGAGGCCGAGTATAAGGGGAGCCCTCTTTTAGACCAAGTAGCCGTTTTTGCCTTGGTTATCAGTAATTATAGGGCTTTTGTGAATGGGCTAGGACTGACTATTTCTAGATGCAAATGGAAGGTTTGTATTGAGTCAAGTCAGAAGAAGGTGATGGAAAGGAGCTAAGTGACTTGTTGCTAGGCTACCGCACCAACTAAGTTAAAATGAAGAACGAAGTGCATGCACTCTTGCTGAGAACAAAATTCTGTATAATGGCCCCAGTGATGGCTAAAAATAAAGCTGACATGTTGATTGATTCGTACTCCTGGACAAGCAGAGGTGGGCAGCGACAAAGTGCAAGACAGAAAGAAAAGAAAGTTTCACACTGAGCGCTGTGCGTGTGTGTGTGTGTGCGTGCGCGCACGTATGAGTGTTTGGCAAGCATCTTTTCCTAAAAGGAAAAGATCACTCACCACTTGAAGTAGTGCAAGGTAGCCAGCACCCACGTTATCAAAGTTGACTTTTACTTTTGTCCAGTAGTACTGGGTATCGTTCATAGACAGGCACTCGCTCTTGTTGTTGATGTGCGAGGCGTTGTAGATGAAGCCTGAGTGGTTGATGCAGCGGCCAAATTTTCCAGCAAACAGGTTCACGCCCATGATGCTAAAGATGAGCCAGAAGATGAGGCACACCAGCAGGACGTTCATGATGGAGGGGATGGCCCCAATCAGAGCGTTCACCACCACCTGGTGCCCATGGATACAAACAGCAATTAGATTTTTGACAGGGAATGGACAGCACCTATTCTGTCTTAGACTAGCTCTAAATTTTTAATTGAATATTTACATCAATACTATGTTCTCTAACAGTGCTCAGTAGTGATGATTAGAGTAATGAGTAATACATTTAGTTTCACTGAAAGCATTTCTCAAAAGATACAAAAAAGGATGAAAAAAACATCATGGTAATGGTCGTATGCATCCATAGCTCAGTACAGTGCAACATCCGAGACGTTATGGATCTATAGGACCATTATTAGCAGCAAGACAATAATACTGGCGGTTGGGTAGAGCAACATCACTGCAGGGATTACATCAGGACAGACAATACATGTATAGACACAAGCATTGACGCCTATTTATTTAGTGCACGTTAGAAAGCGTCCTGGTTCTCATGCCCAGTTGTTGTTTTTTTCTTCTTCTATGTATTTGCTATAATTTTTTCAGGTAATAGGAAGTGTCACAAAGAGATTTGCCAAAACAGCTGATCCTCTGCGAATGAGACTGCACTTTCTTTCCCCATGTAAACAAGGCCATGTGCCTCCGGCAGCTGCTGTTAACATGCTGCGATGTCTAAACGTCTTTGCCAAACCGTCAGCCACATAGAGGGAATTCCGTGCATCTCTGCTCATTCACAGGATGGTATATAGGGGACGTTTTATATCACTGAAGTTTTCTGGAAAGAGATGCTTATTTATTCTTGGGAGGAGTCTCCAGTGTCAGATGGTAAGCTGTTACTTTTAAGTTCTTTGTCAGAGGAGAGTCTTCACGACTGATGACTTTGCAATGTCCAGTCTCTCATCAACATGACAATCTGCTTTTCTTTTTCTTTTTTTTTTGCAATTTCCTAGGTGAAGGAATAACTGTTTGAAGTTGCTACAGGCTTAATATACAGTAAGCTCCACCACATTAGATGTAACTCAAAGTGGATAAAAAGTATGATGTGGTCTGTAATAAATAAAAAAAAATCATTGACAAATTGCTGTGGTTAAAGAGGAATAAAAAATTGTGATGTTTTTGGAAAAGAATCCACTCTCTTGTTGATTAATTTCCTAAAACACACATATTAATATCAGCCATGTCTCCATCATCTAAACTGCTTATCTATCAGGCTCGTGGGGAAGCTGGAGCCAATCCCAACTAACTCCAATTGGGCAGGTTGCCAGTCTATCGCAGGGCTAACAGAAAACCATTCACACTCACATCTATGGGCAATTTTTAGAGTAGCCAGGTGACCTAATCTCCATGTGTTTTGGCTGTGGGAGGAAACAAATACAGGCATGGGGAGAACTCCATACAGAAAGAACCCAGTCAGGCACAAGGTTCGAACCCGGAACCTTCTCGGTGTGAGGCGACAGTGTTAATTAACCACTGCACTACCGTGCTACCCAAAAGATATTCAAAGCTGAATTACCAAACTGTGTCAAGGGGCACTAGTATGATTTTTACATTTAACGCACCGACCATTACTACAGTACAGTATATAGCTAATATGAAACATTTTCCTGTTGAAGGAAGGGAAATACGAGGAAGATTTGATTTTGGGGATTATTTGAATGCTGATGGTACAGACTGCATTTACTTTGTTTACCTTTAGTAAAATTGATCCTATTTAATATATTATATTTTTTGATACTTGAGTTACTCCTTTAGAATACTGTCAGAGAAAAGAAAAATAGCATTTAACAACATAGTGACCATTTATAAAATGGATACATTTAACACTGGTTACACTGAAAGAGCCGAATAGTGCACATCCACATACAAGAGATTTATATTGAGCACAGCATTATACAGAAATATACTGTTAAAAGCATTAGTATAGTGATTATGAAATGTAATACTGGCAAGATGTATCATTTCCATCTGGTGAAGTCCGGTTAATTTATGATGTAGTGAGAAATCAGTCAGACTGTGGATTGAATAGATCAGGCATTATTACAACTTAAAAGAAGAGCGAAAATGACAGATGGCTTTACATTAGGATTAGCTTTTGTGCTGATTGTGTTGAAGTATGGTCCAAATGTGTTATATTAGTAGTAGTAATAATAATAATAATAATAATAATAATAATAATAATAATAATAATAGGAATGCTAGTAATAATATAGTAGTAGTCTTAATGTCTTATAGTGACGTTAATACGATTTATTGAATATTTGAGTATGCGAAAAATGCTTTTGTCTGAATAAAAGCCTTATTTATCATTAATTTTAATTTAATTTAAAGTAATCTGTTTAATGCCATGAGTTTAATGCCATGAATTGGCTTGTTATAATACTGAATAACTCCTATACCTTTGTTATACTACTTGCATATATGCGAGTCTTTGTGTTTACAGTGTACTTGTTTGTGTTTTGAATTCTCTTTTTTTCTTTTGAAAAATGCACTGAACTTAAAAACGCACTGGAAGTGGAGAAAATAGCGTCAGACGACAGAGGACCGCGAAGTGGCAGATGGAAATAAAGAGAGAGAGAGACAGACACAGAGAGAGACAGAGAGGCTCTTACCCTCATGCCTTCAAATCTGGATAGAGCTCTTAGTGGTCTGAGAGCCCTGAGGGTCCTAAGTGATTTGATGGCAGCCAAGTCAGAGTAGCCTAGTGTGTTGGCTACGAGGCTTATTAAAGACACCTAAAAGGGACACAGAGGATGGAAGAGACAGAAAAGATAGAAATGTAGTATTAGCAGGCTGACAAATCCTGCCAGGCGTAGGCTCCATGCACTTCCTGCGGAAGTAAAAGGAAAGGGCTTCCTGTCTGCGACTCATGGTGGCTGGGTAAAAGAACAGGTGGTTAAAACGTTTTAACAGCTGAATTTACTCCTTCGTGGCTCCATGTGTGACTGGTCCTGGAATAAGCACAAACGTTGTAACTGCTGAACAGACATAGTGTGTGTGTGTGTGTTCAGCAGAAGGTTTTGGAGAACCTGGGGAGGATGAAAATGTCTGTTGGATGACCTGACAAATCACGAATCTGTAAAAGGCATCGCTGTGCGTTTAAGCAGCCCGGCAGTGGCACGGACCGGCCAGAGAAATCCTTACCCTCATGCCAGCAAAGCGAGATACGGCCCGTAGCGGCCTCAATGCCCGAAGGGTCCTTAGAACACGCAAGGTGCCAATTTGATCAAAATTGAAGGTACTCGCCATCAGGCCAATCACTGAAATCTGTGTAAATTGAAGTGTAGTTTATTCAGTTAATGCCAAGATTGTATGTTATTCCTCAAGTTATAGTTACATTAATGTTGCATGACATTTCATTAGACAGCTACATAGAAAATGGAATAGCATAATGATCACTGTAGTGTGGTGCACTTTCCTAATCTAATGTAGACGGACCTTATTTTCGTCTTCCAAGATTAAATCAAGTCCTTGAAAGAAAGGTGAGAGCTCCCTGTTTGTTGCCTTGCACCATGATATTTTATTAAGATACGGGAATGCTTAAACCCACTGAGAACAATCACTAAACATTGCTTAGATTACATTCCTAATCATTTAGGAACGGTACAGGCCGTTTGTTTAGGGACTGAGGGGGTAAAACCTTGGGTTAGCTTTTCTCCATGGAGAATTAAAACAAGCACTGGAGAAGCATTTGGTCTTGTGCATAATATTTGTGGAGATATTAAAAGAATGTTAAGGGGTTAATAGTGCTATACAAGACTGCTTGTCTGCTTGTTATGTTATCTCTGGGTTTTTTTTAATGTGTGTGCACAGTGTATGTGCTCTAATGGGCTGTTTTATAGCTTTAACAGCTATAGCCCACACATTACAGTGTCATGTAATATACAATCCTGGGCTTTTTCCCCCACTTCACTGTCCGATATACAATATAGCTTTGGTATTATGAGGGTACACTATATGAACAGTCTTTAAATGTGCATTTCAACTATTCTGCCTAATTGCACTACTTTTATTTATGTTTTATGACATATCGTTTGCAAGATGATAAAACAGTAATTATAAATTATACAGTGTGCACCTTTGGGAAAGGTTATGAAAAAAATGACTTTGTGGTTACTCAGTTTAATCTCATACTGAAAATATGAGAAAAATCTAAGCTTTACGTTCTCATCTTCACATACTCTGCCGCTTAGTCCTGTTCAGGGTCACGGGGGGAAACTGGAGCCAATCCCAGCTGACTTCGGGTGAGAGGCGGGGTTCACCCTGGGCAGGTCGCCAATCCACCACAGGGCGACACACAGAGACAGACAACCATTCACACTC
>JAQLOM010000032.1:20468175-20481299 GCA_030068315.1 Chrysichthys thysi
GAAGCTTCATCACATCAATATGCTGATATACTGTAAGTTGAAGGACACGTCAACTAAAAACCTTCAAAGTTCAATTTTATTTGTATAGTGCGATGTAAATATGAGAAACTATCCATTCATTTTGGAGTTGCAAAAGGGAAAATCTGCTACTGTTCCATTGTTCTCAGTGGTCCCTTTTACTGCTACCTTAAACCTGAAACACTTTTGTGAGAGCTTTTTCAATGCAAAATAAAAAGAAATTCATTTACCTCCCCCTTATATTAGAAAAAAGTACTTGAACATAAACCTTATCTTGATTTGGCATACAGCTGACACGATAATCAGAGCTGCTGTTATAGAAAATTAGTCAGCAGCTTCTGACCAATCAGAATGAAGACCTCAACAACACCGCAGTGTGACATGAAATCATGCGTTCTTATACATATTCTGCAAGTTAAGATACCTGGATCTGTTATCATCTTTAATATGTTATGGACTTATGGCAAAAGGTCAATGCAGAAATGATCCATGGTCAGGTCCGGATATCTTAGCACTGCACGGCATTCAAAACAACCTGCACCATAATATGCCCCATATTCAAATTAGTGCACAATACAGTGAGTCATTAAGAAAGTCAGCACTAAGCATCTGTTGCAATTTGCCTACCCAATGGTTTCAGCAAACTTAGCTGTTTCCACCCCCCTTTTATTCCGCTTACTTCGCTTTTCATGTGCGATCGTTCAACTCTGTATGAAAGAGCAGCTGTTTGCTGAGGAGGTGTTGGTAAATGCCACCAAAATACCAGGCAGTCTAGTTCACCTGGCATCCAGGCCCTCAGACAGGCCAGTGGCATTAGCCTCTCTTTGTGAGTCACTCACTAACAAAAGGCACTCCTGCGCAGTTAAGAAGGTTCTGCACAGTACGAAAGTTAAAGGTTTCGCAACATTACACAGTAGCGGTGAGCTTTTTTTTGCTCTGACATTTGTTGACTCCTTCGTGCGGCACTTTTAAGAAAGGCAGCTGTTGGTGGTTAAAGAAAAGGTGTTGTATAGATCAGTCAGCTCTTGGCAAGGCTTTCAACATGATCTTTGCTTTACAGTGGAAAACTTTCCCAGCATTGTCAAATTCCCTGGAATCTTTCGGCAGGTCTAGCATTTCCTCAGTGTGAAAAGGGATAACTACAAAACAGATTATCACTCAGCATCTCTAGCGGCCTGTGGCATCTGTTAAATCTGATTAGCGTCAGCTGAGAGCTGTGCTTTTGTTGCCCTGTCATAGCTCGCTCATGAAGATGCCTGGTCCTGGATGATGACCACCAAGCAGGCGGTCTGACGTCTCTAGTCAGCTAACAGAGAGCCTTCTGGAAACTGTTCCAGGGTCAGTCTGATTATGAAGTTTGTCTGCATATAAATCGGCCATCATGATAGCTATAACTGACTCAGCTAAAGTGCAAGGCTAACTTTTCTATTACTGCTTCTTTTTCCTAAAGACCTGATGAGCAGTAGCTACACAGGGCCTGAAAGGTTTTGAGACTTTACACAGAAGCCGTATACTGTTCGTGATATGGCATTTATTGGCTAATTTGTGAAGAAGTCTTAAAAGGACCACTACTGGCTGTAAAAAAAAAAAAAAAAAAAAAAGCCCAGATGTTCAGTCGTTTACTGGTTCTGCTCTGAACAATCTCCACGATGTATAACGAATTATGGGAACAAATTTACTTCAGTCAATTTCGTAAAAATGTTGGTATAATTGCGGGGAATGTTATTGGGGCATATTTTCCCAGTCCCACAGAAAACATAAGAAAACAAATCTTCCTGAATAAAAATGAAGTGCCCCTTTCCATGAATTGTGTTTGTATTATCAGTTTAATATTTTAGGTTTCACTAAATGTAACTTGTGAGTTTGGTGTTGGTTGTGCTCACCAGCGCGCCGCTACTCAACAAGATCATGAAGATGATGAATGACTCGAACCAGCTGTGCTCCACTATCTGGTAGCTGGTCTTCCTGAGCCGCCACCACACCTTGCCCAGACCCGCAGTAGTGTCGATATCACAGCACTGGAAATGACGGATGCACACTAGCCAAGGAAAACAGTGGAAAGCAGCAGTTATACGTAGTGTCTGAGATTACAAACTAAATATGTTCCTGGGTATGATTAAAAAAGAGAGAGCATGTATTTACAAAAACAAATGAATGCGTCCTATTATTAGAAACATTCCTAATAAACGGAGCTATTCTCAGCTACTCAAACAAGCATTTAGTCTCAGATAAAAGTACACGTCTTCAGTAATCGCACACTTATCGAATCGGTCAGTGATACATGGCTGTTATGTGACATGAACCCAAGCAGCATCAATGACTCTTTAAAAGCCTTCCATCTATAACAATAGGTCGCTAGCATGAAATCACATTTGAGCCTCCCCTGGGCGTCGAAGTGTCTCCATTACCGGCATTTGAGCTTCTCCAAATTAACTTATTGCCTGTAAACTTAATAACAGGATTATGGTAGCAGGGTCTTCTCAATTCAATTTCTACTGATGCTCCAGCTCTTTGTAGGAAGCCTTAGACATTTTAGCACCCCTGCATCATCATTTGTCGAGCAATTAACAGCTATCAAAGTAAAAATCACACATCTCAATGACTACGGCAATCACTGGGAGTTACTTGGACTGATCTGATTTGGCAGCGAACATGCTAAGAACACAGAGTACTGGTACTTCACAGAGCTTTTTTTAAATTTTTAAAAAAATTTTATAATGATACCCATTCTGTCAGATATTGGTCAATTTTCTCTCTACTCGAAGAACTGGACTTGGGAGTAATTACACACCACGCACTTCAGATGCTGTTGTCAGTTAAATGCATGTTTTCCTGGAAGATGTTCTGTTTTTGTTTCAGTTATTTGTAACCTCACACTTTGTTGAATTTAGTACGCAATCCAAGTCTGCTTTAAACGAGCAGGTTAAGTCTACTTGGAGGAAGATGCTGTGGAGTTGAGTTTAGTGTCCACAGACGTTTCAGTACATACTGTGGACATTTTGCAAGATGCGAAAAATACAAACTATTTTTATGAAATCCATTAATATATTAGCTTTACTGTATGGTAAGATTGTGTGTGTGTTTTAGCTGACTAACAACCTAACTTGTTTTTAACTCATTTGGGTTGGAACTAACCCACAGATTAGTGTTGCTGAAGTACAACTTTGTGTTGACCCCCATTTTCTCCCAATTTGGTTATTTGTCAATTTACACCCTCTCTCCCATGACATGACTGACAGCTACCAACTGGAGAGGGTAAATGGACTACCACATGTTTCCTTCAAGACACGTGAAGTCACCGCATCATTTTTAACTGTTGCTCATGTCGCATCACAGGGCAGCTGCACAATCTCCAAGCGAAACTGTCCGTTTCGTCACAAATGAACTCACGGATGTCCGAGATTATCTTTTGCCACCAATTTCACTCTCCTGAACTCCAAGACCTAGGCTGCTCCCATGGGATTGTCAGAACATGTGTATTTTGGTCAGCACTAAACATAATTATTTTACAGTACTCTGCTCTTAATTGATTTGCATATTTACAAAAATAAGACCCAGGGTTGTCTTAAAGGCTTCTACTGTACTGACAGATGATTGGCCATGTTTCAGTACATCTGATCATATTGGATCAGTTTTAAATTGAATATGCAGCATCAGTCTTCACATTACCAGGGCATGTTTCAATCCTGACAGACGGTTTTAGATCCTTGCTGACACAAGATACACCGTTTAATGCCCCACAGACCATTTAAAAGTCAGGTAATTGTTTAATGTCTTATATTAAATAGCCTTTGAAGGTGAAGCCAAAGATGCGTCCTTCTGAACCGAACGATCTCTGGCAACTCAGCGTGACAGCAGGGCTGTAATGATGAACGTTCACCCTGTGATTACCGCGAAATACTAAATATGCTTGACGATCTGCATGATTTTATCCCAGTAAACACTGTCTTTCTGGTATTATAAAATATACTTACTATCAGGGAAACAATTTTCAGGGTCCATGTCCTCCTCCGCCATCTCGGAATATTCATCTTCCTCCTCTCCAGGCTTCCGGAGGTCAATTGTGCTACCCTCGGATAGGCTGATGTCGTCACTCTGAAACCCAAGTGAACCAATCAGCCTGCTGATTGCTTCTGTAACACTTCTAATGATGAATCTTACAAGACACTTGTGCTGAGGGGTAAAAACCCCAGCGATGTCTGACGAGCTCTAGCTTTTACTCGTTATTTTATTCACAGAGTTGAAATATTCTGCCGTGTCCTTAACAAGCAGTTTTACTAGAAAGCACAAGTGTTCGAGTGGATGTCATTAAATCTCAGATCCTAGACATCAACAGGGTGTCCTGTACACCAAAGTTCTGTGCTTCTGTGATGTGTATGATTAGGTAAATGAAGCTGGTGTGAGGGACCTTTTTAAAAAAAGACAATTAAGATGAGTTGGTGGTTAAGCTTTAGCTTTGGTTGCAATCTATATGCTTGTAGATTCTCAGGATGTCATGGCGTACACAATGCTGCAGAAATCCTGTCGAGGGGTTTAAGGTCCAAGGTAGTAAAGGTAGGGTATTCAAGTATATCAACACTTCATTTGCTTTATTCGGGTGAATCCAAGACTCATTATGGAAATCTCTTATTATGGTTAAATGATAAAAACAGGCAGACCGCAACAAAGCAGGACGATCCATAATCAGACGGGGAAGCTGGTGTGGGTGAAAAACCAGGAAACACTACAGAGGGAACTGGGACAAGAAGAACAAAACTTGGACTCGAATGGGACAAAATAAATGCACTATGAGACGCTGTAGTTGTCCGCAACAAAGGCCCGAAAGTCAAATTGATCGTGAGACACAGAACAGGTGAACACATTCAGGTAACAAACCAATGACAAACAGACATCACTGAGAACCATACAGAAAAAAGTCCTACTAATGTATCCTCTCCTCATATTTACGTCATACATAAGGAGGTGAAATCATGCGTGAAGTAATAATAAGCTTAGATCAGGCTTGTTGTGTCTGTCAAAAAGCTCTTGGAGCTCAATGAAATGGATAATAATGTCAATACACACAGTGTTACGTGGTAAGGCTGATTCCATTTTTACCTAGTCTCAGATTTCAGCTGAGGATCTGGTAACATTCTGGGTCAAGGGCAGGTACATTTCCACATCATTATACAAAGAAATTGTATTCTATACAAATGTACAGAGTGCACGACAGTCAGACAATACAGCTTTATCATATCGAAAAAGATGCAGCAGATTAAATTAATCAGCAAGCGAGAAGAGTAATTGCTACATTAACGCTGTGCCAACACGCGTTCTGAGTAATTCTGCCGGAGCTGCTTTTGATTCAAGCCCTGTTTGGTAGCATGGGACATACTGTAAGTTTGCCACATCCTTTTATAATCACAGCCACTGCTTTTATTTCTGGACAGTCTGCAGGGAAGATGTTTCACCAGAGTTTGGGGACAATACACACAGGTGATATTTATTTGGGTTGGGCGGTTAGAGCATGTTCCTGTGCACCTTTGGGACCTGCTCCACCATCGATTCGGCCCCATCGCTATACCTCTGCCTCCTCGTACAACTCGCATGAGACAAAAGCTATTCGGGCTGTTGTGTGGCAGTGTGGTAGCGCTGACGTGAGTGTCTGATGAAACCCAATGCACCCCGGTGCCCTCCCTTGTTTGGGAGACCCTGTGGGTGACTTTTTTTGCCCCCGGCCTCTCTGGCGCAATAAAAAGCTGACACCATGTCAACACGGCTAGACAATATAGCTTGACAAGTAACGTGAGGAATTTCTGGTTTACGAACCGAATTCCAAGAATTTAGAAAGAGCGTCACAGTACGACCGGCGAGTTCTTGATGCGTGTACACACGTTTTACACTTGATCGCAAAAATGCCTGGACAGTACATACTCTAGAGTGATGTACTGAAATACAAGAGAAAGAATTAATTTAATGCAAAATGTTCCCCATCTGTAGTGCTAAAGCTACTAACAATGCTGCTATATATGTGTGTGTGCATATGTATTTATGGAGAAGGACAGTGTCGGTTTGGAAAGAGGGCAGGAACAGGAGGAACGTTAAAATGAGGAGACTGGGCAGCTGTGGAAATGATGTGCATCCTTCCTGACACGAGGCTGCTGTGTCTTGGTTTCGCATTAAAGCAGAGGGAAATGTGGCGTGGCAGTGCCTCGGAACAGTGGAGGAGGTGAGAATAAGCTTGAATCCACACCAACCAAATGGGAGCAGGAAATTATGCATTGTCACCACAGTGGAAGATCATCAGAATAACCCAGACATGTTAAATAAATATCAGTGCTTCAGTGCCTTACGTGTAAATGTAAGGTGACATGCAGTGACTGTTGCATATAATGTTTATCGGAAAAGGATTCTGAAATTCGCGACGTCTCGGACCGCGATGCCGGGGAACAGATTATAAACAACATCTGTGTCTCTGTGTAATATCTGTGTGTGTATTGAAGCACTCCAGAATAATCTATCCGTGGCTTCATTCTTTACTACTCTGGGATCATGACTCTGCATTCTGTGAGCTTCTTTCAAGACCCACCGGAGAAGCCGAGACGTCACGCCATCTCCCGATGCGCTCACCTGCCCACACAGGCCACAGGCTTCCTCCTCTCACAATAAACTGAAGCCTTCACTCAGCCAACCTTTATCCAAACGGCATGCACACGCAGTGGAGGCTCTGAGGATCAGCTTTCCATCTGCCTCACCATAGAGCGAGAGACAAATGAAAACTCGCCCATTGTAGGATTTAATGTGATTGAATTGTAATTGAACACGGTTGCAGCGTGTCCTCAATGGACTGATAATAATACAGTGCAGAGCACGCAGAGATATTGTTGTCTGTCGTACATGCAGCCTTTCATAAAGGCCTCAGTGTGGGTCAGTGTGAGGGAGTGAAATCAGTGACGATAGGCTATTGTCATCTTCATATGGTGGCGTGTTAGGATACAGCCCTTCCACACACATCCAGGAGCAACTGCCAGTTAATGGCCCTTTCTTGTTGGCGGGGCACGCATGTTTGGAATTCGAGCACTGACCACGGTAGAGTTTCACATTCCAGCACCGCTGACCACCACAAAAGCCCTATAAATATCAATGTAGGGGTGCGAGGGCCTGTAGCATGCCATTCAATATTGGAGCCAAATGAAATCAGACCTATAGACAGGTCTGCCTTGTGCTGTCTGCCAGGCTCTCTGCCATGATGGATCAGGGTTTATCAAGGCACCCTTTCAGAGGTTTACTGCTCGGGATGACTGAAAACAACAAGCCAACAAAGCAGCAAAACGGCCACTTGATTCTCACTTATCTTGACCTGGGAGAAAGCTATCAGAGGATTACACCAAAGCCTTAATAGGGCCAGTTTATAAGACGTTAGGGGATACAGAATTTTAAATATATGTCACAGGCCAACCGAAAGACTACAAAGTACTAAAAACGTCAATAATGCTATCAAATCTCAGATGGTGCCACCGGGTTATTCGAAACTGCAAGCGTTTTTTTTTTTTAGAGTGGTACAACATTGTGGTCAGTATTATAGTCAGCAAATGCTGTATATAAGGTATTGTGCATTATGCTTGTTTACGGAACACACTTCTGATCTAATTTGCTGAAGCATTTAGTGATGGCGCCATGGTACGTCTAGTACAGTACCACTTTACAGTCTACCTTTGTGGCTTAATGTAGCTTTCCTGCTTTGACTGTTGCAGAAAGCAGAAAGCAAAGTCTCAGAACTTTGGTTGTAGTAGAAATGAGCCCACTCATACTGGCATTGCATGCAAACTTATTAAAAATCCTATCTAAATGGTTTTCTGATATTGGAAAGTTTTCCCCAAGCATCAGGGGAGCGTTTTGATGCTGTTGGTGTTATTACATACTTCAGGACCTGAAAGGAGGGAGAATGCAAGGAAACCAACAAGAAATAAGACAAGGCATAAAAAAACCCCCGACAAAGTAATAGCAAACAATTGAAAACATCTTAATTACAATAGAAATCAACAGCCAAAATCTGGAGTGGATGTGCTTGTGGAATGTAGATTGCACCTGTGCGGCTGGATATTTTAATGACAGTCTACATATGCGTGGTATGACCGTAGCTATGTGTTGTGTCTACAGGGGTTCAGTCTTGCAATGTTTGACTGTCCTTATTATAGCAGAAAGGCTTATGAGGTTCGCTGACGTAAATAGGTCACGAGTGGTGTCCGGACAGGATCAATAAAGAGGTTTTAGTCTGAGAGATTTCTCATTGATATAAATATATAGTCATTTATACATTTTAACTCAATTTGCCATGGCTAAAGTTTGAATCTGTGGCATGCTGCACCATTAAACACTGCATTAGCATGGTATCATGTGAAAAATGTGCATGTGCATGTGCATAATAATAATAATAATAATAATAATAATAATACGCTTTATTTATAACGAACTTTGCATTTTCAAAAGTGAATCTCAAAGTGCCACAAAGCATCATAAAAAAGCAAAGTGACCAGATTAAATGTATACAGTTGATTTTTCCATGTGAAATTGGCAAGCCCCAATCAGAATTTAATTTCTGCATCTCACAAATGGATCTAAACTTTTTATAACAATCATGGATGTCACAACTTGAATTACAAGTGCATAGAAAGGATGGATGGCAGATTTAAATTACATTTTTTATCGCATTTATATAACTGAGCAGTTGAAGTTATAAGGGCCTTGCTCAAATGCCGAACAGGGGTAGCTTGGCAGTGCTTGGATTTGAACTCCTAACCTGCCGTTCAGCAGTCCAGCGTCTGAACCCCCTGAGCTACCCCCTGATTTACAGGGAGAATGATCCCCGCACTTCAAATCGAGCCTTAAATGCATGCCTTATTTTATTCACGTTACTAATGTGCGATGCAGTTGAGGACAACTCTCATATATTAGTGAGAATAACGTAATAATCAAAGATACAAACAGACAATCACACCTGATCCAGGTCATATCGTATTTATCTAAACCCACACAGCAAGAACTAATATGTAAACGAATGTAACTGGGGTTTAAATGGCACGGCCGATTCTCGGGATGCTCCTTGTTATATTCTGAGAAGGTCTACCAATCCGAGTATGCAGGAAAAAACACGGACAAAAGAAGAAATACTGATACCTCATGACTCAGCTGCTTTTTATGACCATGCAGACAAACACACATCCCCAGGGACAGATTCAAACACATTGCCATATGATGTTTAGCCTTTCGCTTCACCTTTCTGAGAATGCGAGCTCTAATTAGACTTTTTTTTTGCCCGAGAACCACATTATCTAGTTCAGGCTTAAAGGTTATCGGGTCAAAATAGAGAGTAAAATAGCTTAAACTATAACATATTGTATCGCCATATACCTTGCTTATTAAAGGAAAACTGAAAAGACTTTTATTTATCACAGGGCTATATGCAGGCAGCTTGTCTTGCCTTGTTTGTAAGATACGAGACATGTGATTATGATTGTGATTTTAATCTCGGATGAATGTTGAACATAGTTCAGGTATGTGAGCTCTGTGTGTCTGTATCGTTTATTCCCCAATGATATACGTTAAAATGTCAAGTAAATACAGAAAAGGCGAATACTGTGTTCTTCCTATGCGGTGCTCTTATTACGATGACCGGATGTCTTTCAGCATCTGGAGGAGCTTAAGCGAAATCAGCTGGTCCAATTTGTTAGGTACATATTTTATGTATACATTATGCTTAAGTCATTTATTTTATGGAGCGTTTTAAGAAAGAATAGCAATAATAGTATCCTCATTTCAGCTCATGGAAGCCCCTCATTTAATTTTTATGCATACTTTTTATTCATACAACTAACCACTGTTGTTTAAATCTCACCTCAGATTTCACAGATTTAGCTTTTTTTTTTTTTTTTTAATATATATTATTTTATTGACAAATTAAAGGAAAAACCCACAGCTTTGTTATGCTGTGGGGGGAATTTTCTGGCACAGTTTGAGTCCCCTTAAAGGAAAGCATCAGCACAAACCGATATCAATAATCAATGGCTAATTCATAGAAAGCTCTCCTGACGTCTGATGGCCCTGCATGGATAGCCTAAGAATCAGCACGAGATTGAAGATGGCTGTGAATGCTGTTGGATTTTAGACTGCACTTGATAAAAACAGTCTATCAACGTAAAACTTTAAGTAAGTCAGGAATGACTCTGATGCTCTTATTCCAGTTCCTTTTAACACACTTACCGTTACTTGACTCTACAGTATACAGTTATAGAAGAGAAATGATTTATAATCGTACTATCTGGTGTCACCCAAATGAGGACGGGTTCCCTTTTGAGTCGGGCAAGGTTTCTTCCTCATGTTGTCTCCCCTGTCGCCTCTGGCTTGCTCATTAGTGATAAATTTAAATCTACAGTATACCTGGATTTCCATAAAGCTGCTTTGTGACAATATCCACTGTTTAATGCATTCTATAAATACAGTTGGGCTGAAGCACTCTTTCAGGATGACCCCCTCGTTATGCCCCCATCCACAAAGCACAAGGGCTCACTGAATGGTTTTCTGAGAATGAAAATAATATAAATCACATGCTATGGCATTCGCAGTAACCAAGCGTAAATCCACCTATGGGAGATTTTACATAGTGCTCTTTACCATCAGCAACAAAACTCCAACTGGGAGAATATCTTTTGGAAGAACGATGTTCGTCATTGCTCCGATAGAGTTTCTTAGGCTTTTCGGATCTACTCCAAGTCACGTTAAAGCTACTCTGGTGGCCTGTGGTGACCAAATACCTTACTAAGGTAGTTTATACTAGGCTTTCCTTTAAAGTGTCACCAATGTGGATATTTATATGGTCTAATGCATGAGAGGGAAGTTGGTTGCACATTCCATGTCCTGGGATAGAGAGAGAGAGAGAGAAATTCATTGCAAGATGGACTGTTTTGTACCCTTATTCCCAAGGTTACCAATGCTGTGTTTAGTTCGGGGATGCCAGGAAGGCAAAAGGCACCATTAGTTTAACGTACGGCATGAGAGAAAAATGGAAGATGGGACCAACAGACCACAGCCACTGAGAGGACAAAGCAGTGGAAGAGACTGGGGTTGCAGGTGCACCAAAAGATAAAAGAGAGGGAGGGTGTGGAGGACAGGTAAATGAAAAGATAAAAGATGTAGAGGGCGACAGAATGAGGCAGAACAGGTGTACAGAAAGATTAAAGTGAGAGAACAAATATTAGCTGGCTCAGAAACATGTCTAGTCAGGTGTGCAGGAGGACTACGGTCACATGCCGGAGCTGGGGAGGGTGGCCTAGATTACACTGCCTCTCTGATCAAGATTGGCTTTCTGTACGATCAGCAAAATGCAGGGCTGTTACTGGCTGTTCTTGGTAATATTCCTCTGTTGTCATACATATCTAGAGCCTCTATTGTGGGTTCCTCTATTTTAGTGCGATTTCCCAAAGTGGAGTATCAGTCATCTTTTCTGTGGAGTTTGCAGGCTGTTAACGGTTGAAAGAAACTTGTTTAACTTGTTACAGTGTTGCTTTGTTTAATAAGAAAGAGGTTTCACAGGACTTACACACTACTTAGATTTTGTAGAGTTTTTATTTGTGTGTTACGTGTACGGCTAGTCACATATACTGTATGAGTTTGCAGTTGTTTTGGTAAAGAACATCCAAAAACCGAAAGAACATCCGGAGGTTTTAGCTCCGTGGACCTAAGCACGGCTTTTTCTCATCGTGGTTGAGAGTGATGAGATTAAATTATGTGACTTGTTATAATAATGTTATTGTTGTTCAAAAATAGCTAGCAGTGTGGCATTGGGCAGAGGATATGCTCAGGAATGGGCGAGTACGGTAAACTCATTGAGTTTGACGTTCAGAGGAATACAGATCGATATAACTTCCAATACATGTACATATGCATGTGTGTCGGATTTATCTCGATACATTTTAAATTCATTTGCTGACAAATGCTCTGAGATGACCACTTGAAACTGCCGCTGGGTAAAAATGGTGCTGCGTATTCTTTTTCAAAAACCAGGCCAAACCGATGTTCAGTTTACGGGCTGGCGGAGTAGATTTAGAAAAGAGTAGCTTTTACCCTATCTTTACAGAAAATGTCACAACGCTGGCTTTTATGCACCAAAGGGAGGCTTAAATTGCATTTGCCATGTGGAAATGTGTCTGCTGAAAAGAGTGTCATTACAGCAACCGTCTGAGCAGTCTGTACATACAATAAAGGCATACTGAAGAGTTATTTTTGAACTTGACATATACAATAACACGTTTCTTTTAATAAAACTCCCTGCATTCATCATTTAAAAAAAAAAATCAGGATATTTAACATAGAGTTCAAAACTATCCAGTCCAGATGTGGTCGAATTATAATATGTAAGGAGTGAAATACAACAGGAAGGGCTGTTATAGGAAACTGAATGATAAGTGTATTATTAATTAGAGAATAAACTATGTATGTATATACATACACACACACGAGGGGAAATCAAAAAGTAATGGCAAAATACATTTAACGGTAACTGTGAGAAATTGAACACATCACTTTTCCACATGCAAGACGGCGCATTTTTCGTATCGTTCAACTAGCTTCTGTATTCCCGCTTTCCTCTTTTTTGGCTGCTCCCGAAACCGTGTGAGCAGCACTTCCTTTACGTCATCATCAGAGGTGAATCTGCGACCGCGCAGCACCTCATTCAGTGAAGATGTGATAATCGCTCGGCAGCAGATCCGAGCTATAAGGAGGATGTGGAGGATTTTCATACCCAAACCGTTGCACTGTCTCTACTGTCACTGCTGCTGTATGAGGACGTACATTGTCATGGTGCAGCAAAATTGTTTTGGACAGCATTTCTCTTCTTTTGCTGTGAATTGCAGGTTTAAGTTCATTTTGCAGCAATGCACAGTAATTTGCACTGCTCACTGTTTGCCCATGCGCTTGGAATGCACCAGAATAGGAACCTTCTTGTCCCAAAAGGATGCTAACGTGATTTTCTTGGGGGAGGACTGACTTTTGAATTTCTTCCCTGGAGGAGATGACGGTCTCCACACTCCATGCCTTATCCCTCATATAATGTTACAAACAAATAAGCA
>JAQLOM010000032.1:20490814-20520374 GCA_030068315.1 Chrysichthys thysi
TGTCTTATTTTCTTCTTAACTTAAAAAAAGCCTGTGGATACTTGAAGCTTCGCCTTTTCGTTTTTCTGTATACTTGTATATGGAAGATGACAATAAAGTTGACTTTGACTCTTATATTCAACCTACTCATTGTTTGGTGGATATTAGAGGACAACCCAGGATGTCTCATAAGGACCATTTCATTACATGTAGTAGGAAAGGGTTAATTAAAAAAAAAAAACCCAAACAAACACCTGTTTTTGGGTTCACCGAGTCTGTATGATCTTTTTAGCCAGTGGAGATATTGTTCCTATTATGAGAAGGTTGTCTAGGTTTTCTAGGGTTAAACTGTACATGTGAATGTTTCAAAACCATTATGGCTTGTGCAATGCCATGATGAACACCATATCCAGACAAATATCTGACACCATATGGCATTTTAAATATTGTCATATTATTTGCAGACACAAATGTACACATACAGCGCCTTCACATGGGTAAACTAGTTCACAGCTACCAAGTTCATGTAATTAAGCTCAAAGATGATCTGATCTGTAGGTAAATCATTTCAGCCCTGTCTTAGCCAGACGGTCATCTCGTGATATGACACCGGATGTAAATGGCTCACAAGCAACTTTTACTTCCCGAAACATACAGAGTAGCCCTAGTGTGGGTGGCGTCAATTACTTCTCAAATCTCCTCTTGTTTCCCTGCCATTTTCAGAATTGCAATTTCTGTAGAATATTCATTTCCTGTAGCTACTTGTAAAGCATTCCATACATCACACCACAGTCGCTCCAGAGTGCACTCACTAAATGCAGTATGACTGTGTTCAGCACAACTGAGAATCGGGTTTAAATCCAAGCTGTGTTGTATTGCTTCGCGTCCCAGAACTTTTGACAAGCCATAATCTCAATGGGAGAAAAGGACAGCAGACGCCTACCATTGAACCAAATGCAGTTGAGCATCCACATTACAGGAGTGTGTGCAGTGTTCTACTTTGAGTGTGTGGAGGTGGTCAGTCTAAGCAATTCTGCTTGACCGACATTCAGAAAAGCAATCATGGTTGAGAAAAGTAAATGCAGAATTAAATAATTTCTAATCCAACTTTCTGATGTCACCCAGAAGAGGATAGGCTTTTCAGACTGGCTCTTCTCTTAGGAAGTTTTCTTCCTAATGTCACATCAGGGAGTTTTTCAGCATGTCTGTTAAAAGTGCTATATACATAAAATCGAATTGAATTCAATGGACTAGAATAACTACATGAACAAAAAAAAAATGTACATGAATTCCTCAATAAATAGGACTTGAACAGACATTGGGTAGTGGCTTTAATGGGCTCTTTACATGTAACAATGGTAAGTGAGAGGGTCCTGAATGCTCAGTGAGAACCTCCTGGGGCAATGCGTATTGTTCTTCACTAATGCATTAAATGTGGACCTTTCCAAAGATGGCATCATGCTGAATGCATTAAATCCTGAATCACAAACCCGGGCCAGAATACAGAGATGCTTAATAAACCCAAATATCGAAAGTTCATTTAATCTGCTCCTCAGGACACTGACCAACAAACGCAGCATTATCACATTATATAACTGCGTAAATGGGAGAAATGTGCTACTTAACAAGTAATACAGCAAATCTCATATTGCGGCATGAAAAGATCTAAAAGACTCTCCTAGTCTTGTTCAGAAAACTGCCAGTCAATACTGTCAGGTGTATTTGATTGGAAAATAGATGGGTCAAAAAAATGTAAGTGTTCGATGCACCTTGGCACAGAGCTTCTGGATCTATATTGAAAGGATTGAACACCATTCCCGAACACCAAAAAATATTCCCTCAGTTCCCTCAGAGTTTTGATGATACAGGTGGAGAGCTCTGCTTAACACCTCAGACCAAAATCTTCTGTAGAATCTCAATGAGATCTGGTGACTGTGTAGGCCAAAGCATTTAATTTATATTATTTATATCATTCCCATCAAACCATTCGGTGAGCCATCATGCCCTTTGGATGGGGGCAGGGTCATCCTGGAAGAGACCGCTCCCATTAGGATTAAAAAAAAAAAAAAAAACCTGTTTCATCAGAAAATAAAAGTGATCAGTCAAAAGAGCTGTGTATTGATTTGCAGTGACACTTTCCTCCAAAGGGACAAGCAAACCCAAACCATTCAGTGAGAAATGAATAAAAATGTTAAGAATTACCTTTTAAAAAGATTGTTTGTTATATACAGACATATAGATTTTATCGAGTCATAGGTTTATCCATTTCCTTAATCATTAATCTTTCTATTCGATTAGTCAACCAACTGTATGTGCTTCCTGTCTTTCAGGGTTTAAAATATGGTGTCATGGAGGTCATGTTTGTTTAATAGACTCACAAACCAGTAGGCTTGCTCTGATGCAGCTCATTGGCTTCACGATGGCCAAAGTGTCCGTATAATTGATGTCTTTACTGCATGAAGGAATGATCATTATTGCTCTCTTGGCACAGGGGAACTCAGGGAAAGTGCTAACTTAATAGTTTACATCTATAACAAAGAAAGTGATCATATTTGGCATGATATGATGCTATTTACAAAATAACCATGATGTTTTAATGCCTAGGAATCCACGTTAGTGCTTTTCCACTCTGTCTCCTCCTCCCACAACAATGAGGAGTGCCCTTTTTCCGGCAAAGCCAAGGCCCTTACAGGGAATAAATCACCGCCTGACCACCAGCGTGGCATTTCAATATGTGAGATGGCTCCCCTCCTCCACATCTTTTCATCCACTGGCCTTGGACCCCCAACAACATCACCATATTAGACATCTGAGGGCTTGCCTTTGCTCCCTTATTGCAATAGGCTGTGATTTATTTTCTCAGTTTCAACAACAACAAAAAAATAAATAAAATAATAATATCAATCGCTCTGATGCAATTCCACCTGATCCCAAACCATTTACCTAATTGAGACAATTAGTTGCTGGATTTGATGCAGCTCTCACTCTTGATGAGTTACACATGACTTGGGGGTATCCACAAGCTCTACAGGATTACTGTGTTGCCTAATAAAGCCCAAGCATGATAGAAAACGGAGGCAGCATCCACTGGATCAGACTGAGAAGAACAGCCCCTCTGATTACAGTGTCTATATGTGAATAATAGCCCTCTTTGTCAGTATACAGATTAAAGAGGAGAGGAATGAGTGCAGGCTGATGTGAGAGGCACAGGGAGGTAGAGGAGGAGGAGGCTGGACAGATGGAGGAGGTCATCTGGGGATGGACAGCAAAACACGCAAATTAGGTATGTTCTAGACACCGGGGGGGTGGGATGAAGTTGAGACATGCTGAATGGCCAAGACAAGATATCTCATCTCCCTCCTCAATTTACTCCACTTTTACCTGAGCTGATTCAGCTTCCATGAAGCTAATAGGCTTGTACAGGTTTAGACAGATTTGAAATTCAAATGAGTCTAAAGTCCATTAACAAGATCATTATATATTCAACTGGTTTGTAAGTTGAACAATGGGGGAGGGGGTGTCTTCCTGAATCTGAAAGCAAAGGGCATACTTATTATAAACTCTACCTATTATTATAAAAACTACCCAAACCACCACAGCCACAGAGAAGTATTACGATGAAATAATAAACTATTAAAATGAAATAATAAATTCCTTCATTGTATCACTGCTCATGCCTAGGCACCAGTGTTGGCTAACATTAAATATCACATTGTATTATAGTTGTAATAAGCCAACAATAGAAATTAAATGGCATGCTAACAGCTAGCAAGCATTAGTTTGCTGATGTTCGGTAACGCAAAAATTAGCTTTAGCTAGCTTATGGTGGTTAGCTAAACTGTAACTTGCTGCAAAAGTTAAAAAC
Organism: Chrysichthys thysi; assembly: GCA_030068315.1. Taxonomy (NCBI): domain Eukaryota; kingdom Metazoa; phylum Chordata; class Actinopteri; order Siluriformes; family Claroteidae; genus Chrysichthys; species Chrysichthys thysi. The sequence goes on from JAQLOM010000032.1 coordinate 20,494,659, forward strand.
TAGCTAATGTTCGTGTTCATCTGTAGACACTTGACACAGTGAAATTCAGAAACTCTGAAGGCAAGAAAGTAGTGTATTAAACAAGCTAGATAGCTAGTTCCTGACATTAAACTACGGTGTCTCCATTGGCTTGTGTGATGCAGTGGAGCGTAGACTCTAACGCAAGGCATTACAATGTTGGGAGTGAGGCAGGCAGACAAGACGTTCAGCTAAGGTCAAATTTAAGGAATTGTAAGGTCCACAAATTGTATTCAAGCAGAAATGTGGGAAATGTACTGTAATATTTTTACAAGTAAGATGATTTTGGAATTTCATCCTCTCTGGTATAAGAATGCTATTGGGAGTTACTTGTGAAAGAATATTTTGTAATGTATGTTGTGCTGCATCGTTGTCCCCCATATATCTGAAAGCCGTGAGAGGAAAATACGCATTTAGCTGTACACTAGCTAGGATGCCTAAATAGGATAGACACAATTTGCACCCCAACATACTAAAGTGTTATAAGATTCAAAGATGTATTTTATTTCACGTGTTTTAAGCGTCATTGCCATCCACATAGCCGTGTCTGTGAATCGTCAATCCATTTGCCTTGTGCTGTGTTCTGCGTTCATTGTGTGTTTGTTCTGATTATCATGGACAATCTTTTTCAAAAACAGTCAAAAGGAAAAGACGCCTCTGTTAGGATGCCTGCGGCTCTGTGTACTGGGGCAAGTCTTTGGCTCTACTTCTTTCAGGCATGATGATGTGGAGTACGCTGGTGTAGGTGAGTTTGAAACCTCCAGTCGATGCAAGGCTGACTGCTCTGACTGTGAAGAACTATTACAGGATTTCCAGGGAGACTCGCAGAAGCTCGGCAACATCATGTTTCAGAGAATAATTTCTTCCTGAGTCAGTAATGGGTTTATTTTCATTTCTTGACAAAACTCACACACTGTAGCTTTAAAATGGTTTACATTATTCTTCGCTAATAAGTAAAAATATGATTACCGGTTCTGTTATTTACTAAAAGCAGTAGCAATCATAACACATAAGGCATTGCTCACTGATCATACGAACCGAGTCAGTAACAGGTTTATGACATGATAAGATGACCGCGGTTAACAATGTTATGTGCATCCTTATTAACGGTTAAAAAAAGCACATTGTGTGCATCTGAGAAAAATGTATTAGCTATCTGACTTCGAGAAAAAAAAATTCATACCAACATATTCTGGTAATGGTCGTTTGATTTTTGGATCACGTGATAATTAGGAAATTTCTTTGGTTAAGGTGACAATAAAATCTAATGTATCTAAACAGTATCTAAAGACAAATGATCATACTGGCAGTGATGGGCTGATAGAACAGTAAGACATTTTAATTAGAATGGGGGTCAAAAATAAACCAAACCACAGTTAATGTTCAGTAGGGCAGTATTCCACCATGTGGATTATGTGTTTCAGTGATTAGTGATCACAGTGTTTAGCATCCAAAGAGCTGTAGGTCCAAGTCCCAGTACAGGGGAAATAATTCCACTGGTGGCGTACCAATATTCAAATAATAACTGCCGTTTTTAGCTCCAGGGACTGCAGTGGGAAGGAGCGGGGCGGGGTGGGGAGGGGAGGCTCGTCGCGGCTTCAACACATAACAAGGAACTTTAGAAACACATGAACAGCTTCTCCTGCTTCTTAATTTATACTTTGAATCTGCTTACACTTAAAATGTAGTTATTATGTAGTTGTGGATTTTATCCCTGACTGTGAAAGGTACATTGACTGACAGATTAAGAACAAATAGTACAAAGTCAATCTATAATATCTTATACTATAACTTTATATATAATATAATATAATATAATATAATATAATATAATATAATATAATATACAACACAACCTCGACTCGCGAACTTAATTCGTTCCCAGCCTATGTCCGCGACCCGATTTGTTCACGACCCAAATCAGTTTTTCCCCATTGAAATGAATGTAAATACAATTAATGTGTTTCAACCCTCAAAACATGTTTTTTAAAAATGCATTATGGGTTTACTTTATGTGTGCCAAAAACATAGAATAAGATTAAAATAACCTTAATTATAGAAAAATAAACCTAAATTAAATAAACAGATGATTTTAATGCACATATGCTGGCATAGGTGGACAGTGGGGGAAGAATATGGTGGCGGTTCTCATGTTTTGGGATTATTTCTTTCTTTATTTCAACTGTTACACACTTAGGCTTCTTACTTTCAACATGCACTGAACACGTTCACAGCACGAGTGCTTGACCGGAACTTAAGGTTTGTGCCGCAAAGCGTGGGTTGGCTGTCTGTACGTCGGTCGAGGATTTGTTCGTCGGTTAGTACAAAATCTGTTCGGGAATTTAGTTCAGACATCGATTTGTTCACCATCCGACGCATTTGCGAGCCGATATAATATAGTTAAACTTTTTTGTCTTTTTAAGCATGACAGATTTTTTTTAAACATACTGTATATGTCATGAATTTATTTTACCGAGATCTAAAAAATCTTTTAAATGAAATGAGATATACAGGCTTGCACTACAAGGATCTGCATAAAAGTACAATTTATATTGTTCCATGTTTCTTTTTTTTTTTTTTACCCATGTTCAAATGTGAACTAAAACATCCTGATATATTTTGATCTACATAGCTTTTATCTATATTTTTTAAACATTTCATCAAGGGGCAAACTGTACACTTTCAAAACTTTCCAAGTATTATTCTTCCGATTGATAACTTACTAAAATGACCAACATTTGGCAACAGAGCAAAGCAAATAAATAAATAAATAACTGATTCAATGATTGATTCATCCATTTGTTCATTCATATCAGTAACCGCTTTATCCGAAATGGCTGTGGATCTGGAGTCTAACCAAAAAACTATCAGAAAGAAAAATGTACATATTAAAGATTTCAGGCACTGCTGACCTCAAGTCTTAAAGTTTCTCTAGCCAGATGTGCCATGCAGATGTAATTAGCCCTAAGTATAAGCCTCCTCTTGATCTATTCCACCAATAAAGTGGGAGGAAAAGAAGGAAATCCTTGAAATTAGTCTTAAATCAGCAGGAAAGTAAACTTTGCCTAACGCACAGCAAATTTAGTCCACGCACTGTAGCTGCTTTTGCATTATATGGTGTGGTAGAGCTCTAAAACCCCCGCTGCATGGATGACTTACTCTTGGTTGAGCAGAACTGTGTAATTACATGTGATTAACCTGTGGGAGACGCCCCCGGCACGCTGCTCATCCTCCTGGGAGCTGGTCTTCCAAACCCGTGCAATCAGAGCAACTACACAAGACGCAAAACTTCGGCTTCATACTTTACCCTGTGCCTAACCCTTATGTTCCCCAGTGAGTCACAGATAAATGATGCTGTACTTTTTTTATGTTGTAAGGATAACTAGCTGCTCTCTCCAAGCTCACATCACACTCTTGTGATGCAGGGCTTTTATGGGAGTGTAAAAATGGTTCATAAAAGGCTGACAAAATTCAAACACCAAATACCTTCAAAAATCATCGACTCTGTTCACTCGTCAGTTATAAATAATAATTTGAATGATTGTTAATAATGGTGGAAACCTGACACATTGTGGGAATGGTATATGTAAGGCATGAAACACTTTTTGCTTTGTGTGCTCTTACAGGAAATTAATCAATGATGTTATTGTGTGATGCCATTAACATCCTGGAGCTGATCATTTTCCACTAACAGTGCAAACAGAAGTGTTTTATTACTTGAAGCCACTGTGACCCTGACAACGGTGAAGAGGCTGTGCTTCATTTGAATGCGGATATGCATGCGTTGTTGCCATTTAGGAGATACAGTTGTTAGCAGTAGAGTCTAGAGAAGAGTTGCGATGTATTTGAACAAATCTTGCCTTTTGTGCAAAATTTATATGGTGATATCAATCTAAAACACTGGCAATAATCCGACAAAAAAGAAGAGTTGCAGGAGCTGCTTCTGCTACAGTGCGATAATAGTCGACTTCAACACTAAAGGCAGCGAATGAAAACCTTTTTGCCTATGAATAGTTCCCATTATTCTATAATTAAACACAATTATACTTACATTCACATTATGTTTAGTCATTTATATCTTTTCATGTAAGCTATACTTATTACTAATTAGCGCATATGCAATTATATGTAGGGATGACAAGACAGACTGACTTTTTTTTTAGTAATTAGACAACTAGTCTAACCCGACAAAGTAACCGTTCTGTTTCGATGTACGTGTGTGACACGGAGCTACGATATTAGCAACAAAGCAACATGAGAATTATCTCATATTATTAATTCCTTGGTTTGATCATATGGTGCATGTAGTCTAATCCCCCCCCCCCCACAGCTTTAGTTCCTATTTAACTCCTAAAGATGGCTGGGAAAAAAAACCCCACCATTTCATCTTAACCGATCATATATAACCTCATATTAAATCCAAACTGGTATGTGGTTTGGGATTAAAATGTTACTAATAAACAAAGGAGCAGAGATGACTAGTGCCTTCGGAGAGTGCTTGTAGCTTGTACATTTAGCTCGCGTTTCTTATATTGCTAGTAAAGCCAATAAAATATATGTTCTGATAAATGTTCTGAAAGCTACTGAAAGCAACGCACATCATCATTAAAGCGTTCTGTCAGGATGTTTGTACAGCTTGGTATTTTAACGTAATTTAAAGATGATATTAAGTTAACCAAAATGAAATCACAACATTATTGAGTAAGAGCGAGCAGTATTACTCAAAAACATGGTATTCCTAAGCAGCTATGAGTCACTCAAGAAGAAGCAGCAATTCACAGTCAGAGCTGTTCGGATGGGATTTGGACGGGGGTTTCGGCTACTATCACAGGGCTGAGAAGCCAGAGAAATTATCAGAGGGGGTTATGCATGAAGGATTTCCTTAAATGGCCCTCACCGGTATTCTGTGCAGCACCAGTGCTCAAAATCCTGCTGAAAGATCCAGCTGGGTCTGAACTACTACCACCTGCCAAATCACAGGCCAAGCTGCTCAAACTGGTAGACCATCTTTCCCAGATGCTAAGATGTTCATTCTGTATTAGTTGAAGAAATTGATCAGTAAATGTTTATAATGTTCTAACTGCCTAACTGATGTTATTGTTTTAAGTTGTCTAGTCCATCTATGATGGAGGGTTAGCCGTTGGCAAATATGGCCTGCTAGGTTAACCTGCTTGGCTTGTGTTTGGTCAGCAGGTGGCTGGTCATACAACGCTGGATTTTCCACAGGTAAATAAATGAATGATTACCACAGTTGTAAAGAATTTAAAGCAGCCAACTAACTCTTCCGAGAATCCAATTTGCTGTTTTTGTTTAGACACAGAATTAAAAAAAAAAAAAACATGAATAAAAAAATGTAAAGTATAACTACTTCCATAAAATATCGACGCCTGAGAAGTTGCAGCATTGCTGCTGAGTGTTTTTCAAACAGAACACAGCATCAAAAATGGCATCTCACTACACAGCACCGAGGCCTCCGAGAAGGATGAGCTGGCCTCTAGGTCTGAGTAGTAAGTAATTTGTTAAGAAATCTTTTTATATATTTATTTCTATTCATGAGACAGTTTGTTTTGGAATAGTTAGCCATTGCTAACCAGCTATGTTAGTATGTTATATACCATGTTAGCCAGGTAGGTTACTTAAACATTTGGCTAAGAGTTTGTATTTACCTGTGTTTATATAGTACTTTGACCAGGTGAGAGAGTGAGTTTCTCAGAATGTATGAACTGAAATCCAGCTAAAAATTAGACCAAAAGATTTCCATAGTACGTGGTAACTGTGATAGTAGCATTAAAGTGCACAAAAATGTTTTAATCATTTCATTAATAATGCAGATTCTTCTTGAATGCTTGGGTTTTGTTCCAAACCCGATAATACACCACTAGGTAGCATGCTGGTTCACCAGCAGTGTGATTAGTCCTTGAACGTCTATTGACTTGCCACTCACAATCATTAGTTTAATCTGTGCAGGGGAAGGGGAATATTAAAACAATAATAATCATAATTATAACAATAATTAAAAAAATTGGAAAGTGTATAATACCAGCAATGTAACTCATCGTAGTATCCATTTTTTTTGGTCTTCTATACTAATGTTATTCTTTCAAAGTGACCACATATCATTTATTTTCACTGGCTGTTTACAGGCTGTGTCCCAAACCAGCATGCTAAATAGTATGGTAAAATAGCACACTCTTTAGGGCAGCATGTAAATAAATGGCAGCAAATGTGAAGAGTAATCATTGTTTTTGGCTTGCTGTGACAGTAAGTAACAGATGTCACAGACGACCATTTTTTTTGTTGAATAATATTTCAGTTTGTGGAGAGCAAAACATCTCATTGTTAGCACAGGACATCTAGTGTATAAACTTCTATGGCATCACAAATTTAAAACCGGTTATAAGCGCCCAAAGAATCTCATACGTTGGCGATAATGCTGGACAGTCTTATGGAATTTATGTATGTTTCTGCTTTTTTGGCAATTCTAAAGAAATACTATTTCAATAAATAAAACTTTCAACGCACAACTTTCAAGTTAGAACATTCTCTCTGCCCTAGAGGCAAGTACGCCTCTTTCTTGGATGCATTTTTATAATTAATAATCGTAATAATCCGTTTATAATTTTGTAACTACTGTGAATCAAAGTGGCAATACCCAACAGAGAGGAAGAGACTGCACTTCCATGCCATCATTGCACTAAGCGCAATAAAACCGTGCACTGAAGCACGAAATCTTCCAGTCCACTTGAGGCCTTTATAATGAAATAATGCACTCCAGAAAACATCAAGTGCCTATGATAGCTAATGATGCCATTTAGCTAGGACACATGAGGAGCTCGCTGATAGTAACGCATACTCCTAGAGCAGAAGCCCTCAAGACAGGTACTAGAATTGTATCAGGAGAAGCTCTGGCAGTTCCTTAATGATGGACTGGTTCGGTTTAGAAACAGGGAAGATTTCATTTATACCAAAGAAATAGGTTACGATATACTGATAAAATGTGCATTAAGATTGTGTGACATTTAAGATTGTTGCGCAACCCGGGTGAGTAAAAGGCAGAGGATTGTATTTGAATCTAATTTGTCAGGGAAATGTGGCAGGGGGTGCACGATTCAAACATTCGGCTATGACAGTAGTCAGACAAACAAAGCCCTGGGGCAGGCTTATAACTCTCCACACATGCAGCCCTGCTTTCTGACACTTGACTGATTGAACAGAATGTCAGATGTCTTTTTGTAAGTGTTACAAAAACAGTACATTTACAGCTATAAAAAAGCAAGCAAATATAGTCGACTCTGAGCTCTGTCTTGATTTTGGCTCAATAGTCCTGGCTCTCTAACTATCTTGGCAAACTCTAGATAGATATCCCCAAGATGTTCCACATGTTCGAACAGTGCACAGTGCCATATAGGGGGGAAAAAAAAGATAAATCCACTTCATAAATGTTCCATTCAAGCTCCACAGGTCTAAACATTTAGCTTAATTTAGCTGTGTAAGAAAGCTACCTGGGGCTTTCACAATTATCTAAGAATCCACCTTCTCAGTTTTCACTCCCGCAGTAAAAATAAGATATATGACAATGCCTAACAAAGCCATTTAAGCCTAGCAGTTTCACGAAATATTTAACCGAGTGAAATGTGCGCAGACTGCAAGCAAACAAGGATCTGAACACACCCCTCCACTTGTAACGCAGATGTGACCATGTGACCGTATGACCTCACCAGACAGGTAGCTCTGGATTTGGGCATCTCACTTCGTTGCAGATGAAAGCCAAATACAAACCTAGCGAGTCCCACAGACCACACACTAAAAATAGAGCATTATCTATGCAACACAACATAGGCAGCTGACCAGGGTTATCAGACTGCACCTTTGTGAGACAACAGGTGGTGAATGTGTCAGTCAGCCATTGAGGGAGCAAGCGATAGCAGCCGTAGGTAAACACGTGCCTCATCACTCTTAATTCTCCCAATCCCTAATGACAACTGTATGATGAAATGGAGATGCTCTCTTCAAAATGAAGTAAAATTGCAGTTGTCTTCTGATTTTTTGGGGGGGGGATTTTTGATGGTAATATGACCAGAATGCAGTTTTGACAAAATAACTGTGCAATACAGAGGTCATGTTAATTTCTTAAGATGGTATATACAGTTACGTTCCGGCGCACCAGTGAAATCCGAGAAGTAGCGCCTCCACATTTATTTTATTATTTATATATATATTAAGGCTTTATAAACCATTTCCACTCTCTTATTAACCTTTTCCACACTTGTATAAACATGTCCTGTGCTCTTAAACATATGTAATTTTAACAATAAAATTCTGCATGTGCACTTACTGCTGGTGAGGTCACTTCCTGTTTACAGCCCGTTTACTAGCTGAAGCGGAAGTGGCGTACACCGCCACTGTGTATTCATCTGCTGATGAAATACAGTGCATACTGTTTTATTTCGATTTAAATGTTCTTTTAATGTTTGAATTAACATTTTTTAAAATTATACCTTATATTTTATATTCCAGAGTCCCGCAAAAGCCAAAAACTTCCACAAATCAAAATGTGAAAATCCGCGATGCACTGAACCCGTGATATGTGAACCGCGATCTTGGGGGGGTTCACTGTATTTACCCATATATTACTGACATTAAAGAGGCTTAAGTTCCACCCAGTTGGCACAAACACATCATCGTTTATCCTGAAAAAAAAGTTTGTTTCTTCGTTATATACAAGACGTCAAGTTGTGTGTCATTATGATATATGTCAATTTTATTATAAATTTTAAAAGCCACATCGTAATTTCCCGATAATCTGAATTCATGTCAATTCTGATTCCTAATTAGAACGACATCATGGAGGAAATTCCTAAATGTGGGAATTGCCACAAAATGAATTGACTTGGATATTCTCAGTGTTCAGTTCTGACATGCAAGTACACTAAGAATGTCAGCGATCTAGCAAAAATAGACTGTGATGTTGCTTATTTAAAAAACACAAAAAACAATCCCTGTTCACCTGTAGAGCTTTGATTTAAATTGGTCAAATTAGCAATATTTCTATCCTGCTTGCTATATTTACCCATATACTCTATGAATATCAGAGTTCCTGTGATTAAATAACATGCTCAGTTAACAACTCAGTTAATCAGGTGTCTGATCTGATTAAATATATCCGTTCCTTTCGAACGTCTATTTAGTTAGTCCATCACCGCACTGCCTACAGTATGTGTAATATTACCATAATCATCTTGTGTCTGGTTACTCTAGATACTCCTATAGCCATGCATGCTAACTTGCAGTGCAATAGTTTGTCTGGATGGAGTCACAGCCTTTGGTGTGTAATCTTTAACAGAGTGACTCATAAACCCCTGACCTATGATCCTCAACATGGACTCGTTTTCTCAGAAGGCCCTGCCAGTCACCACAGGTGTAGACACATATGCATGTATGTATGTGTGTGTGTGTGTATATGTATATATATATATGTGTGTGTGTGTGTGTGTGTGTGTGTGTGTGTGTGTGTGTGTGTGTGTGTGTGTGTGTATGTTTCCCATTTATACCTGGTCCCACCCATATATAAAAAGGTCTTCCAATAGAACTCATCACTGATTTACCATTTTTTGTCAACTGCATTTTTTACGATTAATTTTAACTGCTTTAATCCAGTACAAATTCCAGTAAAGCTTGTGTATCTGATGAGTAACCCAGGAAGGAAAAGTGGGTGATCTCCAAGCAGAGCTGTCATGTTCCAACACCACCAATCAGGTATTTGATGTTGAATGACCAACACAGCAGGATTCCACTTGGCAAGGTGTTAACTGCCAGCAGGCCTACTACCGAATTAGCACATAGCCGCATACTAAAGAGGCCAAAACACATATAATGACCAATAGCAAGTTGTGATTACGTCCGAGACAGAACCCATACACTTCCTGCACAGACATACAGTCACATGCATTCATACGTGCACAGACATGAAGGAGACCTGAGTGAAATCAGGCCTCTTTGACGCACGTTACTGAGAATCATAGCCGTTAACAACACAAAAGACGCTTGATTTTCGGGGAAGGCTAGGGATTAAATCACAACATTTGTAGATTAAAAGTGACTCAATGCCAATCTTCACAGTCATAGTGGTTCTGAGAAGAGTCATACACCTTTACTTAAAGCTGGGGTTGTTAAAAATGTGGGAAGTGTTACTCATTGTACATGGGCATTGTGTTTGTGAATATGTTGAAGGTGTTGTAATTCTAAGCGCTGAAAATACAGTAGTATAATAATTTTTAGACATTTTAACATGGACGTTTTTCTTTACTTATTTTATTTCTACCAGCATTTGAATATGTTTTTATACTGGAATAAGTTGTTTTTTTTTATTTAATTTTATTTTATTCTCTAATGGCATCTACTGGTTTGCTCCAAACCATATCTCATTGTACTTGGACAGTGAAAATAAACCTATCCTATCCTAACACATCCCGTCCCATCCTGTCCCGTCCTATTCTATATTTACTAACAGTCTGGTATCTAGTAATCTCCAAGCTAGACCCCTAGTTTTTACTAGACATTCTGGTACATTTTGTCACTAAAACATATCCAAGAACCATCTACTTGAACAGGATAAGGCCATTTAACTGACACCGCCTGTGACTAGTCACAGACTGTTCCCAGAGTACTTCCACAAACTCATGAGAGCATCACATTTATTTGCCACTAGCAGCTTTTGACATTATCATTCTCTGAAAGGCTCATTGAGTCACAGAGTTCCAGTTTTTTTTTTCCTGCCAGAAACCAGTGCATGTTTGTGCATATACTATTCAGAATTGCAAACTTCAGGATTACAAAGCTTGTGGCCAGAAAAGTGTACAGAAGGCATGGGAGTTTGAGGATAAATAGCAGCTACCTGATTAGTCACAGATACTAAAAGGCTGAAGAAGTTAAAAAAAAAAAAATACACGCTGGGTGGCACAAACAACCTACAACCCTTTGTGTTCGGTTTTTTTTTTAATGCTACAGCGACGCTGGTCTTACAGTATTCTGTGTGAATGTGTGTGCCAGTGTCATCTTGCACAGCACATATGTTTAGCTTAGTTACTGAAACGTTTCAATATAGTAGAAAGGATAATTATAATTTCTGGAGTGGATCCGGGGGCCTGTCCTGGGAACAGTGTGCATGAAGTGCGAATTCATTCCAGATTGGACACCATTCCATCCTTCAATGGACAGTTAATCATCACAGCACAGTAGGTACAATATTTACAAGAGTAAATGGTGCAGAGTGACAGTGCACCAAACATGCAGACCTACTGTAGGGTCATAACCAATGTAATAGGCATGAACATTTTTATATTTAGTAGATTCAGTAACAAGCCATTGATGCAGTAATCATGCTTCAAAAAGCAGGGAATGTGGTTTCCTTTAGTCCAGTGACAGCCACACACTGGTAATACGTTCTCTTACTCTCTGTGATTTTCACTGCAACACTCGGCATGAGTCTGATGCAACTGAACATCCTGTGGTTCGTAATTTTCCAGTTGCTTTCAAAAACTGCTACACGTCCTTTGCAGAGAATCATATTTCTTCCCCATATGGACTTTTAATTGGGGTCTGTTAGCTCTGTGCATTTCCTGTCACGCTCTTCTTCATATATTGGACTCCATATGGAGTCTCCAGTGCAACCCTGAAACATTTTAGTGGGTATCTGGGAAGCAGCCCATCTGATAACACCACTTTCGCCATCTACAGTTACAGAAACCTGCTTTAAAATGTGACCCGTGCTGGCAAAATGAGTCGGAATGCGCATACGCTAATTACGAGCTAGGAGGCAAAACATGGTTGCGGTCGAAATGAGATTTTCTGATAAAACAGCACGAAAACATCCCAAACTACCTTTATTTTAAGGTTTTGTTCATTATGTTCATTCGTATGTCTTCATTAATTAGTCCTTTGTCGTAATATTCCATGATAAATCCGTGTTTTTCACTGCGCGCTCACGGCAAGACGGGGGAATCCCCCCCCTACCCATGTTTGCTATCGTTGTGAAGCGTAGTTCCTCTACTTCCCGATAATACACATGGAATTCCCGATGACATTTTTATGAACCATTGGAAAGCGAGTTTCCAAACCTCATTAGATGTAAATGAAAGTGGCTAGTTGCTAGGCTAGTTGAAGGTCTTTAGATGGACAATGTGGAAGTAACAATAACTCACGTTTGAAAATGTCCTCATTCAGATTGATTATGCCAGCACAGGTCACAAATAATTAGGATTATTCACACGGGTGAACAGACCCTAAAACATATCCACGTACATGTATAGGGCATGATGACTTCACCCCACAGACGCAAGCTCCCCAAGATTTTAGATTCACTCATCTGTTGGCATGAAGCACCTTACCAAACTGACATCCTCCTTCACCTTCTGCTCTGCAGGGTATACACTATGCTCAGGTAACACATCCACTGAGATTAGAGGAGGAGATTAGCGAGTGAGTGAGTGGACCGTGGCAGTTCCTTACACCAGGATCACATACACCTGAACCACAGTGACCTGTATATACTGCTATCAGGTTACCAAGGCTCATGCTCAAAGCCCAAGCCATTCTTTTTGCGTGTCTCTGCGATGTGGTTGGTGGCGTAATGCCTTTGTGTTTATGTGCACATGGATTTTGAGCAATGCTAGCCCTCTGCCTCTGCTCATTCTCTCTCTTTCTCAGCTCCACTTGGAAACAACGCTCTCGTTATGGTATCTGGCTGGCAGCCACACCTGTTATCTACATCATCTATTGGACAGCCAGGATGAGTTGAGCCTGCCGTTATATCGCAAAGTTAACACTAAAGTTAACTGCTTATGGGAAAAAAAAAGTTAATACTCAAGTAAATTCAAGCAACATTTAGCAATATTCAGTCAAATTGAACGAAGAACAAAATAAGGAAGAGCTCCATAATTACAAAAAATTAGCACACTGATTAACAAACACTTCCCGTTTGGTTTTGTAAGTTTGGTTGTGTAACTTTAAAAGATATAATTACAAGGCTCCATGCAAAAATCAGAGAAATGCTGCAAGCAGTCAGTTCAGCTTCAGCTTCGCTTCAGTTCAGTTTCTCTTTAACCTTTGCATAGTTTAAGTATGCAAGGCTTGAAAGCTACAATTACAAGAGATCTTTCCAGAACTTTCAGACATGACTAATATATACTGACAACTTTACAGCTAGTCTAAAAATGACCCACATTTACACAACAGCTCTCGGTATGTTCACTATAATCAGCCTGTGACAGCAGGAAGGAGAAGGAGAGCGCAGTAGAAAAGGATAAAGAGAGAGAGGAAGGGCGGTAGCATGCATTACACAAGTACTTAAGCAAATGATGCTGCACACTGGATGCGTCCCCACTGAGAAAGACAATATTAGCTGGTACATGGGGCTGGATAATTGGTGCTGGGTGCACATGCACTACTGAGGTATTGAGACCTTGCACAAGGCCAGAGCCGGAGGAAGACATGGGCTTATTAACACCACATGCTGTCCTGTGAACACTCCACCTTCAGGGGGACTCAATTAGGTGCAAGAAGACGTCAGCAGAGTCACGACACTTTACAGTCACCAAGCCCAGTGATAGAAAAGACATATCAGGGATATTACACTTCATATTGGGTAAAATAAATAAATAAATAAATAAATCGAAATCAGTCTACCTGGACAACTGCTAGAAACCACAACACTGTTAACCTATGTCTCATAGTGCGCAGATGCAGGTTGGTTATTCATACAACAACTTACAACTTAGAAGGCTATATAAAATCAGCAACTGAATTCATGAAAAATATATTGAAAAACCTTCCTAGCATTTCCACTAGGTAAGTCACTTATGTGGTCACACAATTCTCTGAAGTATCTGCTGGATATAAATCTGAAATATGTTTTATCCTTACATTTGCGCTTATAGCAGGACAAAAGAAGTCCGAGTGTATGTAAGGAATGCCACACATCAGTACTGTGACAGAGGGCCACATTTAACAGGCCAAAATGCAGCACCTGTTCATGCATGATTTAGGACAGAAATGCCCTCGTGCTGACAGCCTTGAGGACGCATCATTATACTGTGGGTTTATGGGTATTGTCCTGTTTGTGTGTGTGTGTGTCTATATCTCTGTGTGTGTGTCCAGTTATGCCCAACAGAAACATGCACATCCATTCAGCTTTAAATTATGACATCCCAATCCTCACTATCTACAAGTTAGGCACACGTACAAATCCCTGGCCACTTTATTAGGAGCACATGTACATCTGGACATTAACTCAATTATCAAATCGTGCAAGCAAAGGTCAGGAGCTTCAGTGAATGCTCATAGCGCACATCAGAATGGGTGAAAAATATGACTGTTATTTGTGGTAATGTTATTGTCATGGTTATTGGTGCCAGATAGGCTGGTCTGAGTATTTCAGAAACCCATGATCTACTGGGATTTTCACGCGCAACAGTCTTTAGAGTTTACACCAAATTATGCAAAAAATAAATAAATAAATAAATTGCACGTATTAAGTGAGCGGCCATGTCTGTGGGCCGAAATGCCTTGCTAACACGAGACAGCAAAGGAGAATGGCCAGACCGATTCCAGTTGACCAGAAGGCTATGGTCACTCAACATAATCACTCTATACAACTGTAGTGAGCAGAAAAGCATCTCACAACCAATGCACAACACACCACAAGGGGCTACAACAGCAGTAGACCATATCAGGTTACGCAACTGTCAGCCAAAACTGGAATCTGAGTGGGTACAGAAACTGACTGGGTACAAGGTTCAAGTTGAAGACCAGGCAATAATCTAACAGCGCACCTCCTATTGGTATTTGTATTTGTTTAGGACACGTTATCTGTTTATCAGATGTTGAAATCAGTGTTCTAACATCAAACGGATAAAAGAACAGAAACGCGCAATAAAATTAACCTCTGATATATTTGTGGACACGACAGATTTAAAAATGATATATAAATGTCATACTCTGTGTTTATTAAGAGAAATGCAGAAATCATAGGTTTGAGGGGAGGTTCAAAGTAGAGAATCAAACACACACACACACACAGACAGAGAAGGAGAATTGTCAGAAGTCCCCTCTGTTTGAGGGATGTCTCTACTTGTTCCATTACAGAAAGCAGTCTATGTGGACCTACCACTGTCTTTGGCCAGGAAAGACACTAAAGCAATGTCTGATACAAGCTGGAGAATAGGCACATTGGGGAGAAGTAAAGAGAGTGACAACAAGTAAGATTGACAGAAAGCCATGAAGAAGCCCAGAGAGATTCGGAGAAAGACAGAGAGAAACAAAAAGGAACATGGCAAGACGAGGAGAGAAAATGAAAGCTGCGTAGAAAGGGTCAGACGCTCAAGGGAAGCTGCAGGCTTCTAGCTCTTAGCTATGCTTGTTGACAGTAGGGAACATGGGTTGACTGTGTTTGCACGGACCAAACAGAGCCAAGCTGTCCTGGGGGGAAAAATCTATCTACATGTCAAGATGACACGTCTAAAAAGACACAAACCTCTTCACTACTGTGCTTACAAACCCCGCTTCACACTACTCTGTGCTGGACACTGAACTCATCGCACAGACAATAGCAGCGGTCATCCGGTCTATGTGGCATGCAGAAAGAATAAAAATCAGCTCAAGACTTACCACCAGATTCCCAATCACCATGACCAGCATGAAGACCAGGATGCAAAGAGGCTGTCCGGCAACCTCCATGCAATCCCACATGGTCTCGATCCATTCACCACACAGGACCCGGAACACGATTAGAAAAGAGTGGAAGAAGTCTTTCATGTGCCATCGGGGCAATTTACAATCCTTGGAGAGCTTGCATACACACAGCTCGTAGTTCTTGCCAAACAGCTGCATGCCCACCACAGCGAAGATGAAGACGATGATGGCCAAGACCAGAGTGAGGTTTCCCAAGGCGCCCACAGAGTTGCCTATGATCTTTATCAGGGTGTTCAGGGTGGGCCACGACTTAGCCAGCTTGAAGACTCGCAGCTGTGAGAGGAAATGTAATGATTTTCATTATATTTTTGCTGCCTTTAAAAATGTCATGGGAATGAATCTAATAAAAGAAGCCACAGTTAAAGCAGTCTACTTCCTGCAATATCCAGTGCTTTTCTCCTTATTAAGAAGTGCCAACATGTACAGTTTAGTTGTAGCAGTTATTATTTTTGACCCCTTGCTGCGGTGATACAGGAGACACCCAAAAAGTCTATTTCCCTGTTTTCTTCAACTGAATCAGACCATATGTGAATAAAAACTTACCCAGTGGAAAAGGTAATTCACTGAAGGGGAAAACACAAGTTGGGAAAGGCAACTTTATCTAAATGACCTGTGTATTCACAAACCTAGGTGTCATGAGCCAGTAAAAAAAAAAACAAAGGGTGGGCATTTTGCATTTTCTAATACGTGTGTAACCTAGCCCTATACACTCAGATTATAACCAATTATGACTGCAGCTAAGTATCAGTTTAACCTTCCTCTGCCTGCTGGGATTTTTTTAGGCAATGTCAGCATTTCTGCTCACTTCTGATTAAGACATTAATGGTAGGAAAGTACTAAGACTAAGACTAATGGTTCACTTTGAAAAATGACCATGTCTATTTACACTACACAGCAGTCATTTGGCAGATGCCCTTATCCCGAGTGACTTACATTTATCTCATTTATATAACTTAGCAGTTGAGGGTTAAGGGCGTTGCTCAAGGGCCCAGCAATGGCAGCTTGGCGGTGCTTGGATTTGAACTCCCAACCTTCCGATCAGTAGTCCAACATCTTAACACCCTGACCCACCCCCTTAGATTAGAGGATTTAACATGGCTATTAAATAGGACATTACCAGTCTGAAGGAGCGCAGGACAGACAGGCCTTCTACGTTAGAAAGCCCGAGCTCCATCAAGCTGAGACAAACGATGAAGCTGTCAAAGATGTTCCAGCCCTGTTGGAAGTAGTAGTATGGGTCCAGCGCAATGATCTTCAGGACCATCTCAGATGTGAAGATTCCCGTGAAGACCTGTGAGTGGAGAAACAGGAATTCATGTCAAGGGTCATTTCTTTAAAAACAAACAAACAAACAAATGAACAAACAAAACAGTTCTATGCTTCTGTTGCTGTACTTCTATCATATGTACACTATACAGTATAATCAGATGTGTACATTTACATTTAAAGAAACGCTTTTTCACCTTAGTCTAGCCATCACATCTATCATGTGCAATTATCATAGACAAGACATTTTTGATGCCCCCCTCCCCCCCAAAAGAAAATGGAAAAACACACGAGATGGGAAAGGCAGCTTTATCTAAATGACCTCTGAATTCACAAACCTAGGTCTTAGGAGCAAAAAAAAAAGGGGGGGGGGTATTTAGCATTTTCTAACACTTGTGTGACATACGGAAAGAACTAAAAGTATGTTTACTCCAAGCTCACTTTTAGCATCAATGGGAAGGGTGACTCTTGAGGCATTCACTGACCATTCATGTGAAACGCATACTTTTCTTGGATGCTTTCATGAAATATTTAAAAGGTATTTGTAAATTAAGCTTGAAATTTGTATAATTGGTCCTTTCAGCAGTGGGAATGCTTTATAACAGACACATACAAACAAAGGCAAGTCGGCAGTGTCGTGGTTAGCCCTGGCCCCTCACAAACCTGTTAGCTGACTGGGCCTTTCTGTGTGAATTATGCATGTCCTCCCAATGCCTGCATGTGTTTCCCCCGAGCCCTCCGGTTTCCTCCCACAGTCCAAAGACATACAGATTAGTTCAACTGGCTGCTCTAAAGGTTTGAATGTACGTGTGAGTGACTGTCTGTCTCTCTGCATTAGCCATGTGATTAGACTGGCATCCTGTCCATGGTGTACTCTACCTCTCACCTGAAGTCAGTTGGGATCAGCTCCAGCTCACTCGCAACCCACATTGAGTAAGCGGTATGGAAAGTTACTGAAGTCTGAATGTTTCCAACAAATAACATGGATACAACAAGACCAAAGAGAAAGTAACCAGAATCTATTTTTACTGTAATATTCCAAAGTTTCAAAGCTTAAACTGCATAAGAACAGCTTTGGTAAGACTTTCTATCGTCTCAAGACCTTTATTGTAAGAGTGAAACGGGTTGAATTATGAATTTGCATTATAGGTTCCTGCGCAATACATGTCACATCATTTCTAATACGTAGTGCGGTCTCCTTTCACCTTAGTAACAATGCCAATCTGTCAGGTATGATTGCCACGAGTGCTTTGAGAACCCTTGAGTTTCCACTTGTGATCCATACTAAATGTTTTTTTTTTTTAAATAAAAAGCTGAACCATCCATTGTGAACTCAGTACCAGTGCCAGTGAATTCAGTGACGTCTTTTGATGAATCCATGTGTACGACCCATTGCAGTTGTACATCGTTTGTATTGCATTTTGGTTTGGGAAGCGTAAAGTCATATATTTTTCAACTTTATCACTGGAGTTCAACAATCATCTGAAGGTGTCATTTTAAAATTCTTGTCTTTGGTAATTTAGCATTCTTACAGAGATGCCTTAAAAATGATTGATCACTTATTCATGTATTATTCCTTTGTCTTGCATCTTCATTTTGTCCATTTTAGTGAAAACATTATCTTCCAAGTAATTATCTGATTATCTAAAGATCATAAAAGATATTACTTTCTTAACTTAATCTTTTTGTAGCCATTAATGTTTGGAACGTTGGACAAGAAGGCCTAGCGCATTAGTAAAATCTAAGGTCTGCTTTTGGAGTTTATTTTCCCCTGAAGACGGTGTCGTTCTGGTTGTTGTTGCCCAGAGAAAGGCTCATGAATGTGACACAGGATACGTGACCTGAGCATGTGGGGGAGGCTGCACACCACAGCCAGAACCGGGCCTTTTAAAGCTGACTCGCCCTGTCACCATCCTCACCTTTGTGAAGCTTCGCAGGTTTCAGTATTACATCATCTGAGCGTGTTCTGTCTTGTCTTCTGTGTGTGCCTTACTTCTTTAATCTGAAGACCTGGCCAAAAGGGATCTCTCTTAATTTCTTTGAACTCTTTTTCACCTCAAAAATGATCATCCTGTGCAGTATATAACAACTTGAGATGTTAAAGCTTTAAAGCATATCTGCCATGCTGTCAACTCTCGTGACCCCGTGACGGCCATCTTATTCTGAAGGATGTAAACAGCACTGAGGCTTACTACACTTGAGACCTAGAGCGACTGTGCATAATGCTTAGGTAAGAAAGATGTATGATCGAGCAGATTCATTGTGACTGGGATTAGAGCTTCATCCTCCATTGCCTCAAGTGGGCCACTGTCAACGCTCACCTTTCAACAAAAAAGGAGCTGCATTCTCATTTCCATCTCCACAGAGTAATTAGCTCAGCATACTGCTCATTAGCCCTGATGAGCTGCTGCCAAATGCGATTATCATACTACACAGGAAAAAAAAAGCTCCTACAGAAGGGGGCAACTTGATTATTTGGGGGTTTCTAATATAAATTTCGTAGCACCATGGGGCATTCCAAAAGACAACAGCTCAGCCAAAAAGCTGCCATGTAACCAGCTTTCGTCTGAAAAGAAATGAAAAGGCAGAAGCCGAATCCAGAGTGTGCAAAGACACAGAAGCTTAAGTGATGTGATGAAAAGTCGCAAATCTTAAAATTCTACATATTGCTTACAAAAGCTTTTGTGTTTTGTCATGGTTTATTATTGTCAATCTGTTCTGTTCAGTAAAAAACGAAGTCGTTATGAGTGGCTTGACAGCTGTGGACGAGGCGGTTCTACGTATCTAATAAGTGCGTTCTTTAAGAATTTTCAGTAGTAAAGACAGACTAAGTGAGACTTTCAGACGATCATTGCTTTGCAAGTTCCTGGGGGGAGATTTCACACTTATTAGCCTGTTCACGGAGCTCGGATCGGATCAGAGTGGAATTAATACTTTTTTTTTTTTTTTGCTCTTTGGTTTGCTTTTGGTTCACAGTACATGTAAGGAAATTAACCGAAAAGGAAAAAAAAAAAACTTGGGGCATGTTGGAGTAAAAATATCTTCATAAAATGCTTTTGTGAATTCGTCAGAAATATGGTAATGGGTAAAAAAAATACAATTATTTGTCAAATGCATTTAGAAATACAGACAAACAAACAAAAATCACCTGAACATGGACTGTTTACACTGGGTCAATTGCACTACCAATGCACTTTTAATTATAAAACCCCTGTAAATGTGTACAGTATAATTCCCCATTGTATCAGTATTTCATACACCCAGCTTGCTTACCATATATTATTATATTTTGTTACATATTTACTACATATGTCTACATATATATCATTATATTATATTGATTTTATATATATATATATATATATAGTCATACATTTTATATTTAGATAATATATAATATATGTGCTATATATATTTATATTTTTATTTTAATTTTTACAACTTTTTTTTTACACTTTTTATATATTTCTTGATTTCTATAGCCTTCTTCTTCTTCTTCTTCTTCTTCTTCTTCTTCCTCTTCTTCTTCTTCTTTTTTCCATTATCTTGCACATAATCTAAAAAGAGCAGTTTGGGATGCATTTCACTATGTGATGTATTTAGTACAAATATCCAGAACACTTATGGCATTTCTGTAGAGCTTCAGCTCTGTCCTTTCTTATTCAGTTTACTAAGAAAAAGAAGGGGGGGAAAAACATAGTCTACACTCCAAAACACACAGCATGTTTAGTTCACTTCATGCAGTCAGGTTGATTCAGGGTCGAATTGCTTTCTCAGTGCAATTGAAGAGTGCTTGGTCTCGGGCCAGTTGGTTAGGTCTTCACCCGAGTGTGATGGTTGTGTTATCTACCTAAATGAACTGCACCAAAGAGAAAATCCAACAGACTAAACACTGCATATGTGAGGTCACACTTTTAGAACTGAGAGTAGGTAGGATTAATGGGGAAAACGTCAGGAACGGCAGGAGCAAAATGATTCAGGATTAGCAGGAAAACGAATCCCAGACTTTGTAATCTTTAACTATTTCTTTTTTTAAACCCTCCAAATATGACACAATTAAAGAGTTTGCACTGCCAAAATCACAGCTTTAGTGCTGATCCGGACTTGTAACCTGGCCTAAGTTTAGCATGTTCTTCAAAGCTTATAAGCAAAGCCTGACCTCAGACACTCAGACAAAACAAAGCAAGACTCAGAGGTTAGTGCAACGTTATCTGGACAACTGCAGACTACGGCACGGATGACTCATCCAAAGGCTGACTCAAAGCTGCCTACCATTCGGTCTTTCCAACTCTTCATCCAGGAGACAGACTCTTCATGTTTAAACGTTGAACAGTGCAAACACTGCCTGCATAGGACGACATAACGAGTGTGTTTTCTGGGAGACGTATGCTGTATGCCAGATCCACACAAGACGCAAATCTGGGTGGGTGTTTTTTCTATGAAGTTATTATTGAACTTATTATAGCAATATCAAAAGACACTGACAAAGATCTTCTGTGACACTCTTACTGTGCAACACCAACCCTGGTGAATCAACACCACAGGAGCCAACAGTCAACCCAATTAGACATTAGAAACAAGAACACCAAACGCTGTACATTATATTTAATTTCTTCAGTGTTCCAAGTACTCCAGATCCTCACATGTGTCCAGATTCCTCCGGATTTCGGAACAAAAGAAACGGATTCAGTAAGGAGTAAGGTGACCCCTTGTAAGTATAAACTGGTAGGATTCGGCTTATGTCTGTTTTTGTGTCACTCACTATGTAAGCAAAATTCTCTTAACTAGCAAGAATTCAGCCACAGCAACATCCAAAAGGTTTTCCCTTTTATTGCTTAAAAGTTTGCTTGAAAAAAGTTGAAAAAATAGCAACAACCTTATTGTTAGTCAAACGTTTATGGCTAAACTGTACCACAGCGGGTACCCTAAGGTCCTATCTACTAGTCAATCATCATTCAGGATAAATCCACCGCAGAAGTAACCACGGCCAATTAACATCCATGTCCCATTTACACACTGACAGAAAAGAGCAAATGCAAAGCTTTAGTGATGCAAGCTGGACGAGAAAGAATGTTATTAAGAGACTGAGGGACTGCGCAAGAAGAAACATTCAGACAAACCTTTATATAAAAACCAGACAGAATCTAAGCTTACAGGATATTGTGTTTGGCCAGCATTCAAGAATCCCCACTTTCTAAATGTCTCAGAAATTTGTACATTTGAAGTACTCTACTGTACATGTTGGTTTCAGTAACTTTTTCATTCCTGAGCTTTCCAACAACAGAAGACTTTAACTTTAAAATTGACATGTCTTATAGGCAGATTCGCTTGTTGGATTAAAGCTATTCGATTCTAGTGAGCAAGCAAACTGGCTGATATCTATAAAAACTCACTAATAAACAGCTTTGATCAATATGGATTGTGATTAATGTTTGACACGAAAAGATATCATGTACCCCGGCTAAGCTTCACGGATCCCACCTTGAGAGCGTTAGTATCTAGAGTATTGCTGGAATGTCAAAACTTTGGTGCCAAAACTTTGATGAAAACTAAATCTCAAAACATTTCTTTCCCCACATAGGACCTTAAAATGCCAAGTTTGTCTGAGAGTTTGAAGATAAAACCATTTATTCATGACCAAGAACTCTGTGAAAACAAATATCACGCGAGAGTAAAGTACCCCCCAACAATGAGGCTTCTGTGGCTATATCATCTTCAACCAAAATGTCAGAGAGAGCCTTATAAAATTGAGGCCAAAAAAAAAAAAGAGAGAGGAAACACCAATTTTATACCTCAATCAGAATATCTGTTTTGGGATTTCCTTAAACGAGCAATTCTGTAACCCATCATGTGATACAAGTGCCAAATAATGTACTTTCCACCAAACTACTGCTACTGTATTTTGAATATGATTACATCTACAAAGCAGCCATGGCCAGCACAGGCTGTTCACCAGTGCTGAGACAGAGCTGAGACTGAATCAATATCAGCATAAGTCATGCAAAAATAATGATTTCGACCACCCTGGGAGGATGCATATATTTTCACATGCGAGCTCTGTCACCCAATATGTTCCCTTGAACCCACTGTTGAGGAAACTGCGCCACGTCTACAGCTTGATAAACACCGGCTTACAAAGTGGAGCGAGGCATATTGATTTGAGTGAGCGCTGTTGTCCTGACATGACTCTCTCCAAGACATGATACAGACCATCTACTCACAACATGCGGCGGTACACGGCAGGAGTGTAATGCAGAGAACAAAGGCAGCGTGACATGGATGGATGTTGCTTGTTTGCATTGCATAATGTATCACACAGACACACAGCTCCACGTCTACCACAGTTTTTTGGTTTGTTTAACTAGTACAAGTTAAGAGTCCAATATTTGGATTAACTGCTATTTAGATATGCCTTCCCTTAATCTGTAGTAATGAGAAATTTAAAATTCAACCAAAAAAAAAAGGTTTTGTCCACTTACAACCACCACAATAGGTAAAAGTCTGAAGCAAATTTGAAAAGGATCTAAGCTTCGGGGAGGCCCAGTGGGTCTGGGTTCTGAGCTCGAACCTGCTGACCAACTGAAGGCTTTCTGTGTGGGTTTTGCATGTTCTCCCTGTGTCTGCGGGGGTTTCCTCTGGGTGCCCTGGTTTCCTCTCACAGCCCAAAGACATGCAGATGATTTCTCTCTAAATTGCCTTAGGTGTGAATGTGAGTGTGAATAGCTGGGTTAGCTTTGCGATAGATTGGCGACCCACCCAGGGTGTACCCCGCCTCTCTCCTGAAGTCAGCTGATGTACAGTAGCGTGATATAGATAATGGATGGAAGGATGGATTCATGCTTTGCTTATGTAGCCATAAATCATGTCATCATTTATCCCTGAGATGCTTTTTTCCTGATATCCTATGTCCATTTATGTCATTATGATAGACATGTCCATTTCCTTATAAATCTTATAAACCCCATTTGCTAGAGTGGAAACAGATTAAAGGCTGTACCTTTAAAGCCAATTTTCACAAAATATTTTTTATCTGTATTCCAACCCCCCCCCCCCAAAAAATAATCAAATCATTCTATTTTTATAGTAAGTATATAAATAGTGTATATTTCCATGAATACATTCTCTCCAAGCAGCAAGGTGCTTGAGATTGAAGACCATTTGAAATTCTCCTCACTGACCCTTCTTCCATCCATATTGCGTGTGAAGATGTTTTTTGTTTTGTTTTTGAAAACGTCTCAGAAGGAAACGAGCCTGTCTCCTACAATCACTTTGTCTTCCATAATGAACAACAGACTCCCAGAAATGCTGCTCTTGCATGTTGCACCAGTTGTAGCGCTGGATATAATGAGCAAGCTGCGGGAGAGGTGAGAATGTCCCTTAATCATGACAAGTCACGCTGAAACCATTTTTCACGGACAGCAAAGCAAACATCATTTTTTACACTTTATACAAAACTTCCCTTTTTTTCATCCTAATCTAACAAACTGCCCTGTTCCGCCTCACCACGACTGCCCCTGCCATCTAAGCTAATATTTTACCAAACTAATCGACGCCTACTCACCAGGTTGCCCACAGAAAGCATCTTGTTGAACTCGTCTGTCATGGGGTAATGCTCTAATGCCATGAAGAGTGTGTTGAGTACGATGCAGATGGTAATCGCTAGGTCCAGAAAGGGATCCATCACCATGATCTTGACCCACTCTTTCAGCTTGAGCCAGCCAGGGCAGCATGTCCACACCAGGTACTTGTGCGCAAAAGTGTACCAACAAGGAGGACACTTCTGATGGGCTTCCTCCAGTTCTGTCACCATAAGAAATACAGGTTTCATTTCTTATTACAGTGTTTTATACATAGAACAGATCCCTTATGCTCGTTGTATGAATGATACCATAGAAAGTTGAACTGCTTGGCAGTAGTTTAAGGCAGAAAACCGTGAGTAAATGGAGCAGTCGCATCATTATTGATTCACTTTTCATGGTCAGTCAATTACCCTTATCCCAAACAGGACATAGATTAGACTGGATTTAAAAGCCCGATTGATGGAAAACACATTTATTGAGGCTGTAATGCAATGAAATGCTAGAATACGCTCAAGTTCCCATGATCTGTATAATTTACAGCGTTAGATAACATTTACTAACCATGACTCACAGCATTAACATAGCAACGGTAAATTAATGCTACTATCAACAGACAATTGTTAGACGATAAATCTTATTTGCTTTAACCAGCGTTTACTCCATCTGTACCGAGACAAATGAACAATATTAAACCTGAACCAGTGCCTTAATGAATGTTTGTGGTGGTTATTTGGCATAATGAATAAGTGAGGCTGAAGGATGGGTTCCAGTATTCATCCAGACCTGAGTTCATCCTATACCAAACATTGACTAAATGCTTTAGTTCTTGTGTGTGGATTTATTTTTAACTCATGAAGTAAATAAATATTATTTAACACCTTACAACTCATAGAATGATACTTTATCAGGTACATATGAGGACATTTGGTTAACATTTATGCAAAAAAAGAATACTTCGGAAGGGCGGCACGGTGGCTGAGTGGTTAGCACTGTCGCCTCACAGCGAGAAGGTCCTGGGTTCGAGTCCCGGGTTCAGCACTGGTGCCTTTCTGTGTGGAGTTTGCATGTTCTCCCCGTGTTCGCGTGGGTTTCCTCCCACAGTCCA
>JAQLOM010000032.1:20526796-20543322 GCA_030068315.1 Chrysichthys thysi
TGTGTGTGTGTGTGTGTGTGTGTGAGAGAGAGAGAGAGAGAGAGAGAGAGAGAGAGAGAGAGAGAGAGAGAGAAAGACAATGTGTGTGCGACGAGACTCCACAACTCCTATTCAACTGTTGCTATGTTACCATGGCTGCATTGCCAAGACAACACTGTATCCTCACTCCCTCCCCTGACTCATTTCTATCAGATAGGGATGAGGTTGTCAGGTCTCCCGAGAGCTCCTGATTAACCTGTGAGCCATTCAAGACTTCTTTTTTTTTCCAAGAAAAAACAACTTCAAATCCCTCACACCGAAGCTTCTCAATGTAAATGCATATTTATTAAACAAAAATAAAAAAATAATTATTAAAAAAATAATTAAAAAAAAAAACAACACCTATCCAAAACCAGTACAGTTAATGCCCTACTCACTGATTTTTTTTTTTTCTTTCATTTTTTTAAATACCACATGTCTTAATGGAAAAAGCCTGTCTGGCTGTGTATTAGAACATGTCCTACTTTCTAGCTCCTTCAAAATACCATCAAAATTTACTCTAGTATTTTAATAAAGACTACTACTAATTACTGGTTACTGTGTTGTTGTTTTTTTAGTATTGCATTAACAAAGTCAATTGCAAAAACTCAGGCTTTTGTTTCGCTGGAAATGCACGTCATGTTCATTTGTACTGCAGTTTGAATTCAGAATTTGGTGTCTCAATACAGGTGGGTTTGCTCCGAAAATAGATCAACTATTGCATCAATTAGGATTTTAGATATTGTCTGTTTATTCAAAAGCAGTTCCCTAGATCTATTTGGAGTAGAATTAGTTTCAGAATGCTGCTAATGGAGGTCAAATAAACTGTTAAAGTGTTATCAAAATAAATAAGGTCTCATCTATTATCTACTTTTATTTGCAGTAGTGTCAGATTCACAGTGCTCTTAATGGAGGTCAGTACATCCCAATTTATTAACACAACCATTAAGATCTTGCCTCTGTTGTCATTCAATAATAATGTTTTTTTAGGCATCAGTTATGTTTGGTATTTTGTTTAGAACTGAAGAGATGGAAATACAAAATCTATTTGCATTTCTCTCAATGTGTATCTTAATATGCCTGAAATTTGGAGATTGTTCATTTACGTGTGAATTTATATAAATGTATCATTTATATGTTTTTCACATGTGTGGAAGTCTCTAAAAGCCCTTCAGATGCCACTGTGTCTAAATTTTATAAATATATATATATATATATACACGAAAAGAATTTTATATATATATGTTTATGTGTTTGAAACAGAAATGACGTCTGACCACAGAACATATTATATGTGCGTATGAGCAGAAATAGCGTAACTAGTGCTTACATTTTAACTAACCACTTCGTTTGTGGACGCCATTTTTATATCGTCTTTACGAATTGTTATTATTTGTGTGAGAGTTATTTTACAGAGAGACATTACAGAGAGATATTGAAAAGAAGTAAACACCTATTTGGTAAGTAATTATTTAAGAAAACTTTGATCTAAATATCTAAAATTCTTTTCACGTTTGAAACAGAAATTACGGATGACCGCTATTTGTTGAAAAATAAAATTGGTATTTTATAAATACTGCATTTTATTTTTTTCCATTGCACTCAGTGAGCGAAGCCACTGGATAATCAGCTAGTATATATATATAATTGGATTTTCCTGCTTATGACATACTTTGACATTATTAAAAAAAAAAATCACCAAAAACGACATGGAAATATTTTTATTCACATTTTAATCATCTAATATACCCTGGCCAAAAGTTTGTGGACACCTGACCACCACATGCACATGTTTTTTGAACATCCCCATTCCAGATTTACTCCCCCTCTGCTGACTGCCAGACTTACTCCCCCTTTGCCTCCACTCTTCTGGGAAGGTTTTCCCACAAGACCACCTGAACATTAATAAGATCAGGTGCTGATCTGGTCTGTGTTCAAGTTCATCCCCTAGGTGTTTAGTTGGGTTGAGGTCAGGGCTCTGCAGGACACTTGAGTTCTTCAACTCCAGCCTTGGCTAAACGTGTCTTACAAACCCTGCTTTGTGCACAGGGGCATCATCATGCTGGACCAGATCTGAACCTCTTAGTTTCAGTGAAAGGGAATTATATTGCTCCAGTAGACAAAGACATCCTATACAATTGTGTGCATCTAATTTTGTTGCAACAGTTTGGGGAACATACTGTATAGTGGTGATGGCCATGTGTCTTTTTTTTTTTTTGGCATTATAGTGTATCTGCAAAAATCATGCAGTGTGATTAGCCAGTTTAAAATCTGCACTGGTAAAAACCTGCATCTGCTCTGCCTAAAGATGACTGAAAGCTTGCTATAGTTAAGTGTGAATTCCTCTCACAGTAAATGGCATGTTTCAGTCAAGTTTTAGGGAGCAATGTGTTGTAGCGATACAGACATAAGCCTAATTCATTTAATTTGTAATCACGTAAAATGTCTGTGATACTCCTCGGCAAACCAGAGGAGAGTGCTTACACGCTCAGAGAACTCTGATTACAGGGGACAGAGTTTTAAATGCTTTAAGAAAAACATGAGAAAATTAGTCATCAGGATAAAACTGACTGACTTATTCGACGTCAGTATGGCCAGTTTAAATGCCATAAGAGACTTTTACCTCAAACTAAAACTGTGATGAGTGATAGGGTGTTTAACATCAAATTATTATCATGTTTATGTCTTATTAATTGCCGTTAATTTTGCAATTAAATTCATATGAAATAAATACATAACAGTTGAACAGTGGAAGCAGAAAAGAAACTGTGAATCTAACTTTGTCCCTTTTTGCTTTTAGGGCTTCCCATACTTTAAAATGCTTTCACACTAGGCAGGGATTGAGATACACATAAAAGAGAAAAAGATACCATATGAAGGGTTTTTCTCAGCTAACGCACCCAATACGTTCAAGAAAGAAAAGACTTCTTTGTTTAAACTAGGTGTCAACAGTCATGTTGCATCGACTTGATTGTAAGCAAGCCAACTTAATATGCAATATTTTCAAATCTTTTCCATTAGAACACAGGTACTCACACTTTCTTCTTTGACCTTCTCCATGGTGCATGCGGGTAAGGGCAGAGGGGTCAGCGGTCCTGGACTCGAGATGCCGTTCTGATCTATAGCAACAAACAGCTTTCCGTTGATATTGAGGCTGGGGTAGAAGACCTGAGAGCCATGACTGCTCGTGCTTTGTGCACTAATCCGTCTCCTTTGCCAGGGCAAGACGAGAGAGCCAGGACGACTATCCGGATCACCTTGATTGCTAAATTCGTCGTCAGCATCTGCGTCAGATTCTTTGTTCCGCAGCCGGAAGTTAAAGATACTGGCCTGGCTTTCCCGTTTGGTCCACGAGGACAAAGTTCGCACCACCAAAGCATTTGATTGCTGAAAACAAAGAAAAGGCTGATCTGAAATGTACTGTTTTCTGCATCTGGTAAATTGCAAGTATTTTATTGATTTCTAAGAGAATGTTGTTGCCATGGGTTGCTGTGCTGTATTTCAGGCACTGTTCCTGATCATAAGTATATTTAACATTTAGGGAAATGAAAAAATTATGGAAAATTACCATTTATTCGCCAGATGTCATGAATGATGTGTGTTGTTTTTGAAAAGGGGAGGGCAATGTGCTTGGATATTATGAAAGAAAGAAAAGCTATGAACACTAACTCAGCTTCCAATTTGAAAATGAACCTTTAATATCTTTTCGTATACCTCCAGTCAGAGAATCTCGCTTTGTTTTGTTGTTTCGTTTCACCATTTCTTTCATATTTCAAACAAATCCTGATAAGTGTTGTCAGCTTTATCAAGGAGACCAATCTACCTTTGTTCCGTCTAAAGAATCTTGCTTTGGTGACTTTTCATCACCATCGTTCTCCATCTCCTCTGAAAGTGGCCTCAGGCTTTTCTTCCTGTTCTTGTGCTCTTTGTCTTCATGAGGAGCCAAGGGAGACAGGTCAGGAGCCAACACTGACTCAGTCTCCTGAGATTTGTGAGCTGCCTGTAAGGCATGGTGGGACAAGGAGGTGAATTGTCAAGCTGAGAAGACCGAAGCATATAATCATAAAGACAAGAAAATCCAAGAATTTTCTTTACATAGCATAAATTATTCCAGATGATAGTTGTAAGTGTTGGATGTCTGGTGGATTAGCACCACACCAAAAAAAACAAAACCCTGTTCTAACTCTGATCAATTTCCTATGCGTAAAATTATACAAAAACTATGAAATGATGGGTTATGAAGGACAACAAATTCTTGTGGAGCCTTACGATTAACCTCAAGGAAGAAGGCCATTAAAAATCTCCATGCCAAAGTGCACACATACTTGCTGTTCTTTTTTTAGCTGTTCCATGGCGAGCTGAAACTCTTTCTCTTTCTGCATTGCCTCAGCGAGGGTAGCTTGGTTCTGCTCTTCATAGGCCATAGCTACGACTGCCAGGATCAGATTCACCAGGTAGAAGGAGCCCAAGAAGATCACCACCACAAAGAACACCATGTAGGTCTTTCCCGCAGACCGTAGTGTCTGATCAAATCGGTTTAGTCAAGTTTTAGTTTAAGCATTTAATATTAATCACGTTAACAAGTGTATGAGTTAGGTCATCTCCTTGAAATATCACATCAAATGGAGTTTTCAGGAATTAATGTACTCTGTTATATAAACTGTGTAGATACAGACCTGACGGTACAGGTTTTCCCAGAAGTCTTGTGTCATGAGCCTGAAGAGGGAGAGAAATGCCCAGCCGAAGGTGTCAAAGCTGGTGTAGCCATAGTTCGGATTACTTCCTATCTTTAGACAATCAAAACCATCTGGACATTTCCTGTGGAAATCGTTGAGAGAAATTTCTCAGGTTAGGATCACACTAGGGGTGTAACACAATGCCCCTGTCTATATCTGTATCTGTTTAGTGATACAGTATCTGTATCTGTTTATCCAAACATCTGTATCTATATTCGGATTTGGCTGTGGACGTGGTTGTGGCCAAGACCAATTTTTATTCTTTTATTATTTTTTTCAGAATATTAAACATGAAACCTCCACTGTGCTCGCAGGAACACTGAAGAATACCTAAAAATGGCTATTTTTCAGTCCCAAATTATAACAAGTAGCAGCAAATTACAGAACATAACTTTTTTTTTTTCATTTCCTGAACTTGTACACTTCTTTGACCTCAGCTACGTCCTGGTCTCAGCCGTCATCTAACGAGTAACCTAGCTAACTAGCTTTCAAAACAACCATGATTTCCCAAACCAGGGAACTATTGTTTACAGTTGACAAAAACAGCCACCTATTTTTAGGTGATTTATTTCAGGTTTGGGGTTCGTCCCATTGTAGAAAGAAGAAGAAAAGTTTGCCAGACATGTTAATAGAACCTTCTTTAAGCTGCCTTTCAGAACAACACCTACATTTTCCCAGGAAGAGCTTCTTTTTAAATGGATAAGAAAAAAGAGAATGTTCATTTACGAACGGTGAAAAAATAATTCATTAAAAGATTTCAAGATTTTAAAGATTTCTGAGACCCCTGCAGATATATGCTGTCTTGTCCACAGTTGTGACTCAATGAATAAAAGCAGAATTATTTGATGAATTTAGGCCCAGTTTGTATAGAAATATGTTTTTATTTGGTCAGGCAGTGTTCAGGACAGGCTACCGGAGCAAACCACTGACAATGGAAAGAAAACCAAGCAAACTAAAACCAAATAGCCTGCCTCCTTTTATACACTTTATTATGATAATACATAAGATATATTTTCTTGTTGCCTCAGTGTTATGTGTTTCTAAAATTCCCTTACATGAAGAGCAAGGGTGAAGCACCTCTTACACCTCAAGCTGTCACGGGGCCACCAGATCAGGTGATGGACTGTCAGCATGGGTGGGTTGAGAGGCCAGTGGCGCCAGCAGACCTTAGCACGGCTCCTATTCCATCTCCTAGCAGCTTTGCTTTCCTCAGGATGGCAAGGTCTGGTGCCAGGCCACTATGAGTGTGAGGGTGTGGGATGATGGGCTCTATCGCTCTCAGACACCTTGCCATGGAGGAGGTGCTAATGGATGGACCCCACTTGAGTTCGTCTTGAACGAGGACTTTATACCCCGCTGTACCGACAGCACCCTCGGTTTCTTCTCGAACAATCAGGGATGCAAACATGTGCTATCAAAGCAACGTTCCACTGATTAGAACTATTTACAGTATCATAGTCTAACCTTTGGAACGACGCCAGAACCTTTTAAACTGTATGTTATTAACTGTAATTATAAGACTTTGTTTTCATCCCATCATCTTTTGGGAAATGGACTGTGTGTTAGAGTTACTCTTAATATTTAGAAGTGATATGCAGGGAAAGCTTAATATACATGCAGATCCCTTTGTGTGTACATTAAGAGCCTGCCAGGGCCGGGCGTATCAACTGTATTGGGCATTGATAATGCACCCAACAAATCATTATCCCAATCGAAGATCTTCCGAAATACAGAGTGGCAGTCTAAAGCCATTGTCATTTAACGCTGTAGTGAACCCTAGTATGGAGTAACTTGGAGAATTTGTCAAAGAAAGTGCTCTCACTCAGCACAATAGCAGCTGGGATCATATCACTGAAGCGCAAGCCATTCTACCACAAGCTATTTTTGGAGCTTGTGAGTACCTCTGTACTGCTGGGGTCCAGGGAATGAAAACGTCCAGGGCCAGGGTGAGGGACTCTGGGAATTGGTGTTCAATGCTGGTGCACGTAAAGCACAGTCTTCTTGTCCCAGCTGTCCTTTATCAATGTGTGTTATGTTAGAAGTCTATGCCAAACAGTAATGCAGGTTACTTCTAATGAACGACGGTCACAATCTTAGAATGCTTGGGGTTGAATTAAGTGACCGCATTGATCAAAATGATTGGCAGGAGCTAAATTATAATTAGCATGGACCAAACATGGGAACTTAAAATGGAAACAGGGCTCATGTTGCAATTGGTTGGTTTACTGTGTTTTACCATTTGGAATAAAGAAGTGCCCTGAGATTGAAAAAAGGGTGAGAGAGAGAGAGAGAGAGAGAGAATCTGATATTTTTTTAGCCTCACAATACAGTAGCTGGACCTTACTAGATGAGCTACAATAGGTATTCAACAGCAAGCTTTCCCTTCCCTCAAAACTGTGGACCAGCCACTGATGAGATCCCATAGTTGGCGAAAGGCCACATATAACAGATAGAGCAGGGGCTGAGCTCACAGCATGAGTGTTGGGTCAGAGAAAGGGAACATTGGCAGTGAGTGCAACACCGCTGTCCACATTGAAACAATAGAGACAATAAAAAAAAAGACGGGGGAGGAGGGGGATGCCAAGCAGGCTTCAAAAGCTAGTGATTCTGCCCCTGTGCTGAGCGTAGATTTCTGTCCACACTGACAAGGTGATAAAACACTTTGTGCCTTCCTTCACACAGATTACCTCACTGGAGGAAAATATCTGAGGATTTCGTACCAACGTTATTAACTGCAGTCCTCACTTAATCTTTTTATTTATTTATTTATTTATTTATTAATTAATAATTTTTTTTAACAACAATCATCTTACATGTACATCAAAAATGGGAATAGCTGCTTAAGCATTAGCTTACAATTAATACTTTAATTAATTAACAAACAGTTGGTCTGAGATGAAAAGAAGCCAGTTGGGTTCTGCTGAGCTATTTAGAGTTGAATTTGTTCTGGCTTAAACCCAAAACCTTGATCTGTTCACTTGGGTGACCTATAATAATCACTAGTGTTATGTTCAGTGGTTTCAAAATACAACCAAATCATGGTTTATATATAGTCTGTCTTGCTTTAATGAACGTGCCTTAACACCACATAATGACTTCGGTATTACGCTTCAATAGATGGGGCAGTTTTAACAGATGTATTTGGAGTACAGAGGAAATGTGTTTTATTAGTCAGCGTGAGAGAACAGTGTTTTATAAATGGACCAGCATCCCCGGCGGGGTGTATCCCCACGTCACGCCTAGTGTTCCCAGGAACGGCTCTGTGTCCATGCTGATCCCAGGATTTACTGAAGATGAACGAACGAACATATTTGATCGGGTCAGCTCGAACGTATTAATTTGCATTCATTTGTTTATTCTACTTTATCCGTTTATTCCATTATTTCGTGCATCCACTTTCACTATCACCTCCAAAATGTTTCACCAGTATAAAACTACCAGTTTACAAAAAAGCATCCATGACTCTGTTTAATCTCTGCTATACACAGGTCTAGGTCAGTGGTCTTATCATTGCACAAGACAAACAGGTATGCCCTTTGTTTTAGGCAGGCATTACAGCCAACAGTTACAGACAGGCCTCTTTAAAATTCACAACATTTGACATTAGTCATGTCTACAAGCCAAATACACAAGGATACTGTAGTGTATTTTCTGTAATGTTCAATTCCTAGTTTCATTGCTAAAGGGGGAAAAAATGCTCTGGAATTTGAAATATCACATCATCGATTAGTAGCTGCTTTTAAGATAATCTTTTAACAATTTGCATCTGGGCCAAAAACCATAGGAGGCCATCACGTTGAACCTCGGTAATAAAAAGCACGTACAGCAATTACTGTCTACTTCTCATCGAACAGCACTTAAAATCCAGAGGAGCAGAGATACTTAGCATGAAACCCTAGAAGCCTCAGAGAGACGATGATTCCTTCTAAGCCATCAATATCCCCATTCGCTCTTCACCATTGTTTTATTTAATTTATTTATTTTAACTCTCTGATGGCAATTATGTGCACTTGTTTGACTTGTAAATGTCAGCTGTCCAAAGGAAAAGAAGTGTTCCTTGTCTACAGTATGACTCTTGTCTGCATAGTTAGCTTCTATTGTATAGCTAAGAGCCGTGTGGTCAAAAGGTACAAAATGTGGAGGGATCAAACTAAAAAAAAAAAAAAAAAAATTATAATAATAAAAATAATGCTGAGATGATTTGAAATTGTGATAGACATTTTAAAGGCTTTTGTTTCTGCTGAGTGCAGAGCGCCGAGTGAAGTGCCCGGTGAATTATCGCTCAGCATTACTCCTAAATCCCACAGTAGCATTAAAACAATCTTAACCATTAGAGAGTTCAGAGTATTATTTGCTCGTCCATCTTGTGATTATCTTGGTTCTATGGTGCTTTTGGGAAGCCAAGACAAGGTCAATACATGTCATTAATTGGTCTAACCTTCTGGGCAATAAAAGCTATTAAAGTGGAAGGCATACGTAGATTCATTGAAGGGCTGTGATGTCCGTGATAAAATCTATCTATCTGGCTGTCTAGTTAGCTAGCGATGGCACGTAATAAATTGCAATCACTAGCATTTCTGAAATACAGTACTAGTGATTGCACGCCAGATTACTTTATGAGATACTTTTTGTTACAGAAGTTACTTTAGGAGACATGCTTTTCGCTAATGGTGTTTTAAATATACTACTTCCATCCTATCTTCTCTTTTTTTCATATGTGTCCTTCCCACATAAAGCAGACAAGTCCTAATGCTCCTAATGTTCCTAATGGTCAATAACAGACATCCGAACGAGCTGCAACAGACATTTTGAAGCCCAGGGTAGCATCTTATGGGTTATAGTCGCCTAAATATAATGGATAGGGCAGAGGAAAACTGTCAGTCTTGCGGTAATGATTTTCAGAGTGCACAGACAGGGCAGTGAAAGACCTTCAGCAGACCCGAGTTAACGTATTGATACTATAGAGCTTTAGCCTTAAATATCGTGTTTCTTAAAATGCCTTCTGTAGAACAACACGTGTGTTGTGTGTTGTGTGTGTGTGTTGTTGTAATACTGAATCTTTTTAGAGATAAAAAAAAAAAAAAACCCAGACAAGTCCAGGACAAGTCACCAGCGAAAGGAGCAGATGGGGGTGCATTGCTCAGTGATCACAGAGGATTATGTGCAATTAGCATTTATGTCCACATTCCTAGAACATTTTGTTCATTTAACACTGTAGGCTTATTGTGACCTTAGAATGATAAGGTTCAAGCTGTCATTTTGGTCAAAAATGAGTTAACAACATGGACAGGATTGTGTTATTCTCCTTTGGGGAGAATATAGCTATTGTTGGGGTTTTTTTTAATGCAAGATTTATTTATTTATTTATTTATTTTTTACTATTAGGTTTATAGTTCTATCTGAACGTAGGATAGATACATCATAGGCAAACTTGGCCAGTCTATATCTGTATTTTCTTTACCGTCTTATCATCAGATAGCATTGGCATTAAACATTAGTAACATTAGCTATCTACATGTAATACTCTTAATAAACTTCAGTGCATGCAGGGACTGAAAGTCAGCTAGCAGACATGGGAGATGTGTTGTGGTTTAATCAAGAAAACAATGAGTCATTGTAATACGTGTTTAAAGTGACATGCAGGATGAATATTCCTCCACCAAGTTGTCTATGTTAATAAAACAGGTTTGCGATTAAAAAAAAAATCCAGCACTTTCAATAAATAATGGGCAGTGACAGCTATAGCTTTCAGCAGCAGTAAAGCAGTACGACATAGTCAGTTCACTTTAAATTACAGTCTATCATGTTACAGTCTATCATGAATTTTAAAATAACAGCCAAACCACTAGTACTCTGCAGGAAAGCACAACTTTTAAAAGCTTTATTTCAGTGGCTGGCGGCTTGCATGTTCCATCCGGTGCTGAGGAGAGCTGTTCAAGGCCACTGACTCATGCACACACACGCACTTGTGCTGATTCAGGCCTTCAAAACCACCTAGTCTTGTTTGCTTTAGTCACAGTCTAACAGGAACTCAATCTATTGCCTTAGACCACTGGAAAGCCCGACGAATGTACAATCACCAGCCCAATTACTCCACAGACTCACCTTTGATTCATCACATCATCTACTTATATATTATTTTTAGATCTAAAACATGTGAGACAGAGCTTTAAAATAAACAGAGTTCGTTTTGTACTTCATGTTTTATATTTAGGGATTAAGCCTTGTAGCTTTTAAGGAGGTTCAGGATGACCATTTATACAAGAGCAAATAAAATTGGTCTCACTTACCCAGAATCACTTGTGTATCCACATATTAGGGCATCCCTGGATCCCTCCTCTTTGAAAAAGTTGCCTGCAAAGTAAAGGTAAAGTAACCTGTCACCAACGCTATGCTATATCTAAATGGCAACACAACTTTCATAATGTGCCTGATGTCTTTGGCAGTACACATATCGAAGGAAATATATGATTAGAGCCAAAGCTTTAGTCTTTATAGAATGACATATGGGATACACTGTGAGAACAAACAATTTCAAAATAACTCACACCGGGGACAACGCTATGCCCTATTCACTATGTAGTGCACTAGTGGTATCCAAAAATACAGTGGACATCATCCAGTGCACTCTTTTCAATCCCTGAATGCTCCACGAGGAAAAGAGCCAGCTAAGATAGCAACGCGGCTTCTGATGCCTCACAAATTTAAGCGATTAGTGTACTTGTTTTGTTAAGTCATCTCTGTTCAATTTATTTATTTATTTTCACTTCAATAATTTCATTTTCTTAGGTTTGACACAGGTCCGTACCGTGCTTGCATGGATTTGGTTAACATTGTGAACGTGACAGTAGTTGCGTAGAGTAGCGAGAACAAAACGAAAAAAAAAAACAAAAAACCCGTGTACGTGTATGAAATAGCTTGCTTCAATCACAGGGTTTTTTAAAAACCTATAATAGGGTTACGTAGTGTTCCTGCTGTAGGGAATAGTAAGCAGGTTTCCGTTTTGAACACAACAATGGTTGTGTTTCTGCCTCCGCTAAAGGAAGTGACTGGAAGATTATGTGTACAATTGCTTTGACATCAGTACCAGTACACCTTCTGCCAGTCAGGTTGAGTCTTCCATTTCATCCCCCCATCCCAACCCCCAGTTTTCACACGATCCACTTTTTCCGCAGACTCCCTCTGCCACTCTAGGCTTGGAGTGCTTTTAGGTGACCGTAGCTGAAGGAGGATCACGGTTAGGCAGGTCACGATTAGTGAACCGTCCCCATCCTCAGCCTCCAGCTGTCAGCATTCCTGGTTTCAGCAACATGGCCTTAAACATGTCTCTTGCATGGCCTGGACTCACATGTACGACACCAAAGCACTGTACAGCGACGCTTATCAGATTGCAGTGTCTGCCTGAGTGCTTCCTGATCAGGTGCTATTGTTTTGGACAATGGCGCTGTTAGTTTAAATTAAAGAGGAGCGTACGATGTTGGCGGCTTTTCCACAAACGCGACATTAAAACTATCATTAAAAGCTGGCTGTGTTTTAACAAGTGCTTATTTATCATTCCTCGTGCGCATTGAAGAGATAAGTGGCCTCCCCTCCTTCATTTCCTCTAAACCGATCATAAAGTTACAGTAAATAAAGACAGTTAAAAGCATGCATGGGTCATATTTTCTCATCGATCCAAACTTGAGCAGGTGGTGGACTTAGGGAAATCGTCTTTATTCGCGCATAATATGTGACTGCAATGTGAACTTATCTTTTACTGGAAGATACTTTTGTCATTATCATGGTATGACAAGGCATATCAGGAAACATATCCATCTATTTAAGTCAGTGTCCTACATCTTCGTACTGCAGGTCATGTTATTGAGTGCCAGCACTGTCCTAATTGCTATTCTAATGAAATGAGTCCAACCAAAAATAATACTAAATCTCATCTTAAATAGACGTCTGCTCACCTACTAGCATCATGATTCATCGACAAAGTGATGATCAACAGGCGTAACATTTTTTTTTTTATAGTTTACAATCTGAAATATGTTCATCGTCAAAGTAATTCATTACAGATGCAAAAAAGCGTTTAGATAATAAGGTTAAGAATCTCTTAACAGTACTTCAGTGTGAATAAACCTGCTGCATGTCTACCATGCATATACTCAACAACAATATTTGTTTTAAATAGTCAGAACTGTATTTATGCATTTAAATGAGGCCATGATTATGCGATAAGGTCCTACTGGGAAATGTCTGAGGTTATTATTATGTGCTTCTGAACAATGTTAGCTGATGATGACGAGGCCAGCTAAAGTAGCATGACTGGGCAGAAATACATGGACTGTGAATGCATTTCTGTTGAATCACCAATCAAATGCTCGCCAGCTAAACTGTGGATGAAACAGGCATAGGGTCACGCAGGTTAATGCATTAAAAGGACTACTGAGTTCGTCATGTTCTTCTATGATACAAGAAGACGAAAATATGCATTGTTGGGAATTGAAATGATCGGCCATATTTATCGTGTTTCTTTTTTTAGACAGGTGGCATTGGAGATCATTTAAAGGCATGTGGCAACACTTCATTATCGCATTAGATATTGCAACAACAAATGGTAAACTTCAGCATTCGGATGTGATAAGTAAGTAATGATAACAAAGCAACACACAGCGATTAAAATTTCTTTAAATGTTAACTAGATACACCTGGGCTGGCTAATGTTTGTTTACTCGATTTATGACTAAAAATAAGTCCACATACAGTAAATGAACAAAAAAATTCAATTACAGCTTATTACTAAATGTCGACAGTTTCATGAACTCTGGTCTGCATGTTCTATGAGTCCTAGTTCAGAATTTTACAAGTTAAAACCCCCAACAGCATTGTAAATTAACCCATTAACTGCCGAATTTTCTTCTGAAAATTTTCATGTGTTTCTATTAATTTACATCCAAATAGTAACAAAAACATCTACTTTCAAGAAATATGACTGTTAATATTTCTGAAATTTCAATTTGTAGTCAAAGTCCCAAATGGGGATCATGGCACAAGCCATCTGTTTTTTTTATGCCATTCATTATATGATCCCTAAATGGGGACCACGGAAGCTAATGGGTTAAGGTGTTGGTTCATATTGGTCATCGTGGACTTAATTGAACCCTTTATTGGGCAAAGAACTGCATGTGGTAACTTTAATGGACATCCGTGTATATTCACTCTTTCACTCACTCATCTTCTGCTGCTTAATCCTGTTCAGGGTCACGGGGGGAAGCTGGAGCCAATCCCAGCTGACTTCAGGCAAACAAGCACAGCCCCGGCCATTTTCCCCTTCCGCTTCGCACGCACCAATGTTTTCCCAATTTCTGTTTGTGTATTGTGCAATTGCATATTGCGTACCTAACAAAGACACACGAGTCGGTCAGACGTGCGTTCACTGGCTATACAGTAACCTCCTCCCTGCCCATCTTCCTCCTCACTACCTTAACGCCAGAAGTCAACTCATGCGAAGTTAGTTTTCTTGGTTGTTTATAGTAAGTTGTAAAATTAGTTGTATAATTAAGGATTTTTCTAACTTTGATTTTTTTTTTCTGTGCTTAAAACTCATTGTGTTTCTATGCATGTTTGCTCTATAAGCTTCATTATGGGTCCCAAGAAAGTGGAAGTGGTAGTGAGAGTAAGAAGCCTAAGCGTAGAACAGTTGAAATGAAGAAAGAAATAATCACAAAACGCGAGAACCGCCACCATATCCCTCCACCACCGTCCACCTACGCCAGCAACTACGTATCCATCGCAAAGGGAACGTGCATTAAAATCGTCTGTTTATTTAATTTTGGTTTATTCTTCTGTAATTGCAGTTATTTTAATTTTATTCTGTTTTATTGCCACACATAAACCCATAATACACTTTAAAAACATGTTTTTGAGGGCTGAAACACATTCATCAGTGGGAAAATTTGATTCGGGTCGCGAACGGAGTCTCAGAACGAATGAAGTTTGTGAGCCGAGGGTCCACTGAATTCAGGTGTAACATAGTCATCCCTAAAATAAAGCCTTCCTTAATGACTCAAAAGTAATAGCACCAAAACTTTATTAAACTTACTGTTCACTTTATTAGACACTGATGGTCTACAAGGTAGGTGTGTGTTTTAGAGACTATAGTTCAACAATTTGCTGTAATCATCCTCTAGCCGAGTGGTTCTCAAACCACTGCTCTAATCTTTCATCACCGTCAGTTTCTGACCACAGGACACTGTTGGTTGGATATTTTTGCTTATGGGACCCAGTACTGATGCTGAGGTGGTTAAAAACACCAGCACTACTACTGCACCTGCTGCCCCCTTTACCAGCACCAAACACATTACCATGCTACTGTTATTTCAGTGTCACTGTTTATGTGGAAAATGCTCCACCATCCAAATGATGGTCCTATGGTGGTCCTTTTCCACTAATGGATGGAGTCGAGGGGGGCTGACAGACTTACGCATAGCAACTACAGTCAGTAAGTGCTTTATTCTGGTCAGTGTTGTGATGGATTCAAGCCTATCCTGGGAATTCAGGGCACGAGGCAGGAATACACCCTGGATGGGACGCCAGTGAATCGCATGTGACTCCGCACATGCATATCATCACATTCATTTACACCTTGGGGCCATTTTAGTGCAGCTAATTCACAAGTTTTGGAAGATGGAAGGAAAATGGAGAATCTAGAGGAAACCCATAATAAAAACATGGATTCCCCATTTGGGAGAAACAGAATTCAGGGATCCATTTAAGAGACTAAATACAACATCTACCATTCAGTCATACATATTACATGTCTGTAATTAATGCATGTAACAAAAAAAAATTAGAGCAGCCTCGTTCCCCTGAAAGAACAGAAGTTTCTATCTGTATCATACTGACGTGTCTAACCATGAGTCAGCAGTATGTCCCCAAAGTTTGTGCTTTTTCATGTCGACATAACAGATATCTGGCTGCTTTGCGCCAGTAAACCATGATCAATATACAGATCCAAATGAAATCCCACACCTCGTTTTAGATACTCAAACCGAACAGCACGTACCTTCATCCGTGATAAACTCGTTTAATGATGACCAGGTCTTGTTATTGCAGAAGAAGGAGGCGTTGCTGTATAAAGAGGGGTCGGTGGTGTTGAAGCAGTTGGCCGTACTGCGGATGCATTTCTGGCGTAAGTTACCCATGAAGAGCTGAAGGCCGATGAGAGCGAACACACTCAGACAGAACACAGTCAGGATCATGACATCTGCAAGCTTCTTTACTGACTGAATCAGGGCACCTACAATGGTCTTCAAGCCTACATGAGAAGTACACACCAGTCTTAGGCATATTCAACAAACTTAGAGTAAGCTTCAAGCAAGGAAATAGGGACAGCTATAGGAGTAAAAAAAATTAAATTGGAGCAAATATGCTAATATAATTGTTCGTATATGCAAATATAATTCTGCCGGGACGTACACTACCGCTCAAAGAATCGGAATCTCCGGTCATTTAGCATTCAATATGCTTTCACTTTATCATTAGTGTACTAAATATGTACACAATGTAGATCTCCATGTTACAAACCAAACAACAACAATAAGCATAATTTATTTTTTGTTTTCCTTTAGTGTGATTTCTCCTCAGAGAAATCTACTCTTTTTATAAGCTTTATATAATTTATTCTAACATTTTTGTATAAATGTGTGTGTGTATATATACTCAGCAAAAAAAGAAACGCCCCTTTTTCAGGACTGTGTATTTCAACAATAATGTTGTAAAAATCCA
>JAQLOM010000032.1:20562513-20582982 GCA_030068315.1 Chrysichthys thysi
AATCAATGTCTGACTTTCATTGGTTACATTTCATAGAATTTTTATTTATTATTACTTTTGTCAGATTAAAGTTATTTTTGTGACCATTTTGGGTTTTTCTTTCATTGACTGAAGGGTACCAACAATTTTGTCCACCTGTGTAGGCATAGATCACCAGCCAGGACGTGATTATGTATAGCGTCAAGACTTCTGATTTGTTATGTTGGTGAAATGATTAGCCAGTCTTTTTTTTCTTTCTTTTTTTTATTTATTTAATTATTTATTTAAAATACACAGATTTTTGATAGGAAAAAAGATATGGCCCACTGGGCTAACGTGACATCTCAACAATTAGCAGACAGCCTCAAATATGTCTTAGCAAAGTCTTACAGGTTTTTTTTTTTTTTAAACTTATGGCTTTGATGTATAAACTCTACTATTTGTGAACTAAAAGAAATTAAATGTCGGAAGAGTAGCTCCGTCCATACGCATGCACTAGGGATATATGTATGGTCTTAAGGTAGCGAACTTGCCAGTTATTGCTTGTTTCACTTGGAAGCTTTTTCGGGTGGGGAAATATGAGGTATACCTAGGCAGCCAGACCCGGGTGACGAGTGAAGAGCTTTATCAAAACAACTAAAACATTTGCACCATTTTGTATGAAGCAGCAATGCTGGGGCTGATTTCTTTCAAGCCCAGACTATAGATTCATACAGTGACAGTTGTATCATCCTTTTTTTCCCCTACCTCAAAATGCCTTTGGAGGAGAAAATAAAAGTAATAGACTGAACCAAATCCTTGATTGATTTATTTATTTTTCTCCTAATGACCCCGTTCTGACATGCTACGGATCATATCGGTCACAGGGTTGCACCAAGTTTTTGCCCGATTTGAATAATGAAAACTAAGTGGCAGTGAACTTCGTTATGTTTGACGTTTGACGTCACTTTATTTGTCACAGGTAGCAAAGCTATTTGAATCCATAAGCTCTCATATTTCTTGTGTATGAAGTCAGCAAGTTTTGTCAGAGATGCTGGGAGACAATCCCGTAAAGTGATTTCACTTCCTTGATTGTTGAGATTCAACTTCAAAGCTTTGGAGTCAATTCCATGCAGAACAAAAATGCGTTTAAAAAAAATGTAAGTAGTTTTGACTGTCGAATTGGTTGATAGTCTTTGTCCATTGCTGCTTAGCTCCTTATTTGTGTAGTCCAGCGGAGAAGACGGCATCAAAAACTCGGGTGTCGATGCACTGTGCTGACATTCTGAATAGAGTCGTGTGAAGAGAAATCCACTGACAACTGTTGGACCCAGTTCTGTCATTGGCGCAGATGCTCCGTTTCATCCTCTGAAGCGTTTCACCCATCAGTGACCAAACCCCTGCACACCTGCTTTGGTACATATGGCAGGATCCTATGCAGATGCACAAATGCTGGGTATTTTCAGCAGCTCCACGGGCCACTCTTGACACATTTCACTTTGGACAGGCTGCTGTGCGCCTAAAGAGTATCAGAAACGTGTGGGCATCGGCAAGCTTTCAGCATGTCAGTATATTATATATCCTCTCGTCCCACACACTGGGCCATGATGGAGTGTTGCACACGACTTTCACCAGACACTCGATGCTCTAATACACCTTTAACAGGCTGTAGATGACACCCGATCTGATGCGCTGCCATTATACCTAGCGAGTTTTAGTTCACCCGTTGACTGATGCATGGCATCAGGCCAAATAACGATGGAAGGAAGGCTTGCCGAAGGTTTAGTTTAGTTAAGGTAAAGTCCCTGATAAAGGAAAATCTAAAGCGCTTGGAAAAGATTTTTTGCAGTCTGATGTGAGCTGCTATAAAATAACAAACATCTTGCTAACATGGACAACTTCTGTCTTTGAGCATCCTGTGCCGCTCGTTGGCTAATTGGGAAGACGTCATCGTGTCATTTTCGGATGCTGGAAATAC
This sequence comes from Chrysichthys thysi, assembly GCA_030068315.1. Classification (NCBI taxonomy): domain Eukaryota; kingdom Metazoa; phylum Chordata; class Actinopteri; order Siluriformes; family Claroteidae; genus Chrysichthys; species Chrysichthys thysi. Next base: position 20,564,450 of record JAQLOM010000032.1, read on the forward strand.
GTGTTAACATAACGCTTTCTATACCTTTTGGAAGAAATGGGTACTTGAACAAAGTAGGTTATGTCAAGAGTCCCTCTGTTCATTTTCCAGTCTTCCTCTGCCCAGTTTAAGGTGAACCAGTGCCTGCTGTAGCCTCAGATTCGTGTCCTTTGCAGACAGGCGAGGAACTCAGTGTGATCATCTGCTCTTGTAGCCCATCCATCTCAAAGTTTAAGGTGCATTTTGACATCTGCTGACAACGGTTGTAAAGAGTGGTTGTTTAAGTTATCATAGCCTTCCCGTCAGGCCAAACTACCATAGACTAGCCATTCTTCTCGGACATCCCTCATCAAAGAAGGCGGCACGCCCATTTAGTGAATGTTTTTCGCACCATTCTGTTTAAACTTGTACTGTTGTGTGAGGAAATCCAAGGAGAGCATTGTGCTCAGATTCTTCCCCCCATTTTTGATGCATTTAATGTGAACATTAATGAAACCCATATGCACTTGTGTTGGAAGAGTGATTTTATGCATTGTGCTGCTGCCGCCACATGATTGGCTGATTTTTTTTTTTTTTAATTACAAAAATTCCTTAGGTGGTTAACTAATGCGTTCCTTAAAAATACATGGTTCAAATTACTATACCTAAAAATAGATATTTTACTGCTTTACTGTTAACAAGGGGTGCAGTAATGAAATAAATGATCTTTCACATATTAACTTCTGTACTGTTGCTGGCTCCGGATACAAAGTTTTCACAGTATACCACTGGTACATCATTTCAAGAGAAAAATGAACTGTTTATTATGGTTTTTACCTTTGCTATAGGTAAGGGTATGGAATATAGGTCCCAAGACATTTCTTTTATTATCGTTCTTTCTTATTCCCCTCTCAAATATTCCAGCAATGTCATTTTTCTCAAATACCAATCACATAATATCTTCCACATCGATTGGTCACAGATGCATCAGCTGAAACTCGGTCACGGCTGATCACCCAATCTTAGCCGTTTTCCTCACCGAGGACTTTCTCAGATCAATCTGTCCTGAACTCAATAAACAGCATTGTTTCGCCGTTCATAGGCTTTGTACCAATTTTTCTACCTCGAGAAGCTTGAAAATTGCCATTTCATCCTGTTGCTAAGAATCCCTCCACCGTCCTGGAAATCTTCACATGTAGCAGGATTTGGTGTTTGACAGAGACGTGTATTGGCCTTTAACCACCAGTACATCAACAACGCTTAATTATGAGTTCCATTTAGAAAATGGGACAGCCATAGCCCAAGGCTTGAAATCTGTCTAAACACACTAGCCATATTCCTTTAATTAGACATGATACTAGTAAAAGGCCAGCTTAAGCCTTGCTTTTGTTCTTTAGTGTGTCCAGTAATATAAAAAAAAGTTTAAGAACTGTTCGTTTAAGTCTCTTCCAACTTAGTCATGTCTAGTGCTAAGAAATGTATTTCCTAATTTCTAAAAAAAAATAAATTAATTAATCCGTTATTTTCCGAGAATCTTTACATTAATAATTGGGACAACTCCATTCTAGCCATGTGTTTTACATAATTTAGTCACGTGTTTTCTTTTCATCAGCTGCTAAAACCCACTGTTAACTGTTCTCATTTTATGATATTTATCCAATTAATATAATCCGCTATGCATGATGTGTCCTCACTTAATTGTTATTTTGTAAAGTTAATATTTCAGGCAATTTTGCTTGAGAGATCATTTGGTTTGTCCAACTTTTGTTTTGAAAGTCATGAGATAAAAGCAGCCCTTGTGACAGATGGCCCCTCTGGTAAGTGTTTCAGCACTTCTAACACCTCGGACAAGCATTTAGGACAGTGTTTTGAGCCACGAATGTTTATTTTAGAGTTTGTTAGATCTGCTGCCAAATACTGTAGCCTTTGTCCCACTGGAGGAGAAGAAAACCCTGCACTTTGTCGTTTATAATGGACTAAGAAACGCATGGCGTGAGTCAGTGTTTAAACCGAGCTGTTATTTAATGAGTTGTCCAGCAAACAGTTGGAAGCTTTGGGAGTAAATTCAGTTTACAGTTGGATATGTCCTACCTCACGGGTCTAGAAGGTAAACTGTTACTGGAGCTCGAGGGCAAGACAGACGGCACGAGATGAGGTGGTCTGTAAAATAATACACAGCAGGATAGAGGACTCCTGATGATATTTCTGTCGATGTGACCCATACGATATGAGAGGGCAAACGGGCAGAAAAGTGTTTGCAGATTGAATCCTTCTTGCGATTGATTTACTTTTGGACCTCGGCATCTGGCTTGCTTGCTATAGCTCTGAAAGACATACTTACTTAATGTGGTGCAGTCTATAACACAGGGAGAAAGGTAAATAAATCTCATTGTGTGTAAAAAAATAAATATATATATATATATATATATATATATATATGTGTGTGTGTGTGTGTGTGTGTGTGTGTGTGTGTGTGTGTGTGTGTGTATATATATACCTACACTGGCTATGTGTGGTAACTCTATTGATCTTGTCTTGATTTTGATGATATTGATGAACAATGTTCTTGTAATATAATGTCTATTAATGTCCCCATATTTGAATTAAAATATAATTGAATTTCCAAGGGTTTCCAGTTAGTGCCCTGTAAAAGGTTGATGCTGTTCAACAGATAGAAGGTGCTGCAGATAAGTTGCATGCAAACATGTTTTCCCCTGAGATTGGTTTGGACTTGGTTTGGGAGAAATAACTACATTTTGTCAAATACATTTCTGTGCTACAAAGTTGATTTTCTTCCAGTTGCTCCATCTTTACCCTGAGGAAAGTAAGGGGGAAAACATTAAGCAACTGGCTCAAATGCATATATAACTGATACAATAATATTTGTTTAATTACAAAGGATCATTGCTTTAAGCCGTTTGAATGCAGTCAGAATGGATGTGTACAGTGGATCAGTTGACACAACCTAATGCCACAATATGAAGTGACTGGTTCTGTACCTCATATCCCAGTCCAGTCAGGCACGTGGACTTCACGTACCTCTTTAATACAGCATGCTGTCATTAGTTGCTAGTGGCTGTGCTGGCAGCCCTGTAGAGGGGCCAGTGAGAGCCAGGGTGATGCTGGCCTTATCTCCTGAACCTGACACTGAGCCGTTACAGAACCCGAGCAAAATGTCAGCATAGCCAATACTAGCAGCTCCATATCATGAATGACATCAGAAAAAAAAGCTCTCGGGCCAGATCAAATGTCAAAAACACAAAAAGGAAACCAAAACATGGACATTCATTGTACCACATAAACATTTGGGAGAATGTCAAGCATAAGCGCCAAAGCAATATGCGAAAGAGAAGTCATACCAGGCGACAGCTAACATTTATGATCGCTGGGTACATCTGTACATTCTGATGCTACAATAAATCCTGTAGTATCAGCTTCAAGAGTATGCCTTTAGCTATAAGCTCCAGAAAAGTGCATTTGTTACCAGGTTATGCATTCTGCTGATTCATCAAGGTTTAGACGGAAATGACTGTTTTCTCATCGTTACACTGTATTTAAAGGTCTTTTTGACATGAACGGAATAAAATATAAATCACAATAAATAGCATTTTTCATTTCACTTGTGAGTCACATAGTACAAGAACATACGGAGCAAAACAACGCAGAAGAAACTAACCTGAAATCGTATGTATGTCATGCCATTTGTGTCATTAATAACCACCAGAAGTCATCTAAAAAGTTTGTGTTCAGCCAGATCTCATATGTGCTGGCTGTAATGGTCAGCACTAACACCAGCCTCCCTTTTGCCCTGCTTCTTCTCCTCCAATGGACTGACCTGGTCCTCTGGGAAATTACCAATAAAGTCTTCATACATGAGCGGAGAGCATTAACAGGAAGCAGGGTGCTTGCTGGCTCAGGCCAGGACACACACTCTTGTGTGATTTCTCTGGTACAATGATTCAGTTCTTCAGTGTTGCCATACATTCGGTGTGAAGTTTCAATGATTTTAAAAACTAAAAACATACATTACATAAGTAAGCAATTAAATAAAAATGGGATGTGCTCTTATAGGAAGATAATCTACGATGAACTGGTATGGTTACCAACCTGAAGTGGATTATTTTCTATAACAAATTATGATTTCTGAAGTGATTAATTTCTCCGATACCACAGCAGTTTGCTGTGCAATTTTCCAATGTATTAATGCACGCCACGTCATGCGTTTTACCTGTATATAGTTACATTTAATGCTTTGGAATGTCCACAAGACAGTTTAGTTCCTGTCACATTATAGGAGATATAAATAATTGTTTCTGGACCAGTCTTTCTTGCACATAACAAGACAAAAAAGGCAGCTTTTTTATGTTACGGAGAAATCAGAACGTGCAAACTCCGGTGCCCTGAAGACTTTCCAATGGCAGAATAAAAAAATAAATACAAATAAAAATAAACCTTACTAACTGTTACAAAACACTGATGACCGGAATATAAATGTTACATTATTATCTCTGAACAGAAAACTTATTAACCCCATATTAATGAGTATGAGGTTTTTCTTGTTAAATAACAACACATTTTTCGAACGAGTTTGTTCATAGCCTTAGATTAGGTTGAGCATACAAGTCTCTGTGAATCATCTGTTACTATAGAAACCATAAAATACTAGATTATTAAGTGCATTAAGTGCATTAATAGAAATCAGTTGACTTACAGCTGGAACTAGTAGAGCCGTGAGACTTCTCAAAAATAAATCAGACAAGTCAGACTGAAACATTCAGTAGCACTGTGGTATAATATACAGAAATTACCATAGCTGTTTCCTTGAATAGCATAGCAAATATCAGTCCCCAGTTGATGAAGACTCTGTACCAGTGACACTAGGCATCCTTGAGGTCTTGTACATACTCAGTGTAGCGCTCAAATGTGTATGCTGCTGTGACAGTGGAAATATGACAGGAGCTCAGAAAGAGAGCTGTCGTGTTAGTCCTTGTTGCGGCTGTTGTGGGTGACAGCTCTGATAGGCTGGTTTCATTCTCACATGCATCATCTAATGCATGTACACAGAGGAGCCTTTGATCATGCGGAGATGTTTCCTTTCCTAAGCAATTTGTCAGTTTAGTGTGGTAATAGATTACAATATATATATAAAATGAGCAATTAATAGTGCCATGTTAGATAAGTGACATATTTATCACCATGATGTTCAATTTCAATTAGATTTAATCTGGAACCATTTTTTTTTCCTTTTTCCGAACTGACTACTTCGGACTCCTGACTACTGCTACTCAAGTCCTCAAAGCCTCATATGCCATGCTTTTAATTGCTGATATTGCTGACATGCTTAATGAATGACCAGTGCGGTTACTGTCATGTCATCTGGCTGCATGCTCCTTTGTAATGGATTGTGCCTGGCCACAATTCTGCCGTAAATGAACCCAAAAGTATTCACGTCCCTCAATATACTCCAGAGACCTAATGGAACAAATGAGCAAAGCCAAATCTGATGATCAAGCACCTGACAGGACGGGCAGTTACAGGCAGGTGCTACTGTAGATGGAAAAAAAACAACCCAGCAGTCCTTCAAAAGGCAAAAATGAATTAACTCTTTTAGCCTGGTCAGCATGGATATTTAGGTTCAGAGCTTATTTCTGTATTAACAGTGCTATAAAAATCAACCTGCATAAGCAGAGATTCAGGTATACTTACGTCAGATATGCAGCCAGCTCTGCATCGCGTTTGCTACGATATACTGTAGACTGTATTCATTAGGGAAGTAGGAATTACTTGAGAATTTTTAATACTTTTGTTAGTTGATGATTCATTTACAATCATTTCCTGATATAATTTGAACAGAAACCTCGTTGAGCATGAGTATGTTGGCAGTTTTTTCTTTTTCTTTACTCCTACTGTCCCACTTTTTTTTTTTTTTTTTTTTTTAAATGTCAATGAAGCTTATGCGCAATCTCTTAGGAAACTTTTTCCTTTCCTGACCTTCTTTCTTTCTAGAAGTTTTCATCTCTTTTTACGTATACTCACCAGAAATTTTTTTTTCCACGGTCAGCAAAGCACTTTTCTTGCTTGAAGTACAGAAACATGTCTGAGATTAGAGCCCAAGCAGGTTGACCTTGATTACGTCCAAAATAGGTTTATGTAGCGCAATCTGAGCTTAATTGAAACCTGGTCTGAATTCAAGCCGTCATGATGTGTGGATCCAATACGATGTGACTTTGGAACGGAGCGAGGTGCAATCTGATTGGTTGCTGTGACCTCTAATGCCAGAAAGACAGTTTAAGTGACAGCCTGACACTGTAATATTCATGCATCAGATTTTAAACACACCTGTGCGGTTATGTGACCTGCCAGAGTGAAATCTCTACGCAGACTAAACTCGAGGTGACTGATGGCACTTGGGCTGTGCTCAGCGCAGGTGATACGAGCGCATGGAAACAGAGGCTGAAGTGAAATACGATCGCTGTGAAGGTGAGATGGCAAACAAGTACAGCACTTTCCCTTAAAATGTCACTTGTAAGGTTATTGTGTGGCCTACATTGAATAAGTCAACATGCAACTAGAGACTCTGCATCTTTTTTTTTTTAGGTTCCGTTTCAAATGAAATGCACGATCCCACTCTTTTTGCGTGCCTCAGATGATTTGAGGAATTTTTTTTTTGTCATCTCAGCTCTCTCATTGTCAGGTTTTCTTAGTCATCAAGTGAAACCCATCCCACTTGCAGTTATCATTATAACTGAAATTCCGTGTGTCAACTTGCTATATCCCCAGCATAAAACTTTTGACTGAATGCCAAAGCAATGACGATTTACACATTACTAATTTTCTATAAACCAACCTGCTTTTTTCGAATTCTGTTCAGTAAAGTTCTACACGGCTAATATCACTCTAGTAACTGATATTGGTTAGATTTCGATGAAATTAATTACCCAAGGCTTTTAGCAAGCATAAATAACCATGGCTTACAGATTTCCTCTACATATAAACTCCTTCTTCAGCTATTTTTATTTTTAGTAGGGCATTCTCAAACAAGTTAATCTTGTTAAAGAAAATTAGTATCGACCAAATCTTCATTTTCTTGAGTTTTTACCCTGAGTATAGGCAAACTGTCAAGTAGCGTTTAAGCCTCAACGATCACTGGTGAGTTTAATAAAAAGTGAAGTACGATCCACCGGATAACTAAAAAAAAAAACCACAGTCACAATGAGAGAAAAGAGATGACAAAATAATCGGGATCATCTGAGACATGCAAAACGCACGCCTGGAGAGGAGTCTTACCTTTCATTCGAAAGTGACTAATCAAAACAATAGCCCTTCAGCTTTCGCTCCCCTGCTTCAGAACTTTAGAGCTTTGACTTGCGCCGAAGGAAGTGGCTGTTGGAGTCACTTAAGCTTGATTTCAGTGGGTGTACTGATTTTAGACGCTGCCGAAAGAACGGTCTTGCATTCTTCGTCATTAGTGCGTCACCAGAATGCCAACCTAGAGAATATTCAGAGTCAGCCTGCACTGTGATTAAAACAGCCCACTGAACTCGGTGTCAATCAGGAACTCCACGCTCACTCACCTTCCAGGGGAACGACAGGCCGCGTGTGAGGGGAAGCAATTAGTGATTAATATGCTGATTAGGATTTAAATGCTAGCTGCTGCAGAATGGCAGTGCGGTTGCCATGGAGACGAAGGTGGGCGGACCATGTCATCAGCTCCCTGATAGCTTTGACATCTGTGTTTCAGCAGCCACTTCAGGTGGGCCTTACAGTGAGGCGCTGTGCTCGAAATCTTCAGGGTGGTGTTCAGTGTCACTTTAAGCAGCGATTATCCTGATTGCAGAGATCTACAGCGGCACTCAGGCGTTTTCAGGAGGCCTGAGACACAAAGCCCATTCCCACCACGTCTTACTGACCACCCATTTAATTTCCACTAACTTTATAGCTTCATTTTTGTTACAATAGGTTATATGGCCCTTTTACAGGATATTAACACTCTGTTACACTCATACTGTATTTAATAATAATAATAATAATAATAATAATAATAATAATAATATCATCTACTGCTGGTTGTTTTTGACATGATGACGTCTACATGATGATTATTTTAATAACATATAACCACAAATATACTGAGTCCAGTAATTGTGTAACTTTAGACACGACTTATTATGTTGTGAAAAGTCATACTTCAAAACTGGTATTTGGGAGAAAGGTGAAAAAAAAATCTATTCTCTAAAAATCTAATTCACTTTGAGAATGCGCACTGGAAGTAGAATATATTCATGTTACAACACCCGTCACTTCTGTGACTCCAGTTTGCGTTGTGCGTCATTCCAAGATTGAAGTAAAATGTAATTTTATCAGTCATCTCCATACTTAGGTTCCTGTGGTCACAGTGGTCTAATTTCTCTCCCTCTCACACACGTTTATATACAGCATTTGCCACAAGTTAAAGGTTCACTATGTAGAATTTAGCTCCTTTACCCCTCCCATAGTGTACTTCCAAGTATTTACATTCACATCACCTTGCTTTTTCTTGTGCTATATAATAAGTATAAGTCTCCATTCTTCATAATTTGGGGTCTCAAACTTGTTAGCCAGCACCAGCAAACACCAATTCCTCTTATTGTTTCTTCCCTGCCTTCCTTTCTACACCTTCCTTTCAGCGTTTCATTCTGGATCCATGCTTCCACTTGTAAAAACGTAAAAACGCAAAAAGCAAAAGGTGCTCTCTAGATTTTTGTCCATTCTGGGTTACTGTCGGGTATTGATGGCGGCTCTGGAGAAGAGGACCCGCTCCCTTTGTACATATAAAGGGCTCATTCTAACCTTCTAACAATGATTTATAATTACAGGTGGTGATACACTAATGCAAGCATACCTATGAATACTATATTCCATTTCTGGTCATAAATCCTACACTGTGCACCTTGAAGTATTTCATGCCCACGATATGGCCAAACTTTCTAATAACAGCCATGTTCACTTAGCAACTCACCAATGTAGCACGCAAACCCCCCCCCATTCTTTTTTTTTGTACAAATACATATTTCTAAATTTTAAATTTCTTTTTTAAAATGAACCCTTCTGTGTTTTAAAGGTTCATTTGGGGTACAGTATTCAAATAACTATCCTTGAAAGACAACTAGTCACCAAGTATCAATTAATAAACATATCTCAAAAGTAAACAAACCCCCCCTCAGTACGTTTTATCTATGCGGACACCACCTGGTGCTTCAAACCTGTTAATATATTATTATTTTTCATTTCAGATTACAGAATATTAATTGTTTATAGCAACTAGCCATGCGGTGGACACCAGAAGCAAAAGAGTTTTCTAAGAGGGCGTATCGTGGGTCAGTCTGAGGGTGGACTTAGCCAGCGTCTGATTTCACAAAACCTTGGGATTCCTCTTCCACAGTCAACAGAGTGATTGTACAATTCAAAAGCAAAGGAAAGGAATCAACAGCATCCCACTCAGGTCGACCTGGACTCTCTGACAGGTGTCTTCAGACTGTCAAGTGGATTGTTGAAAAAATAAATCCAAGTTGTGAAGCTGCTGATGTTGCAGAGCGACACCAAGTGAGTCGGAGTACGTCTGTGAGGGATCGCTATCAATTTGGCTACTTTGCCCGAGCAGCTAGAAGGAAGTTTCTAGAAATACATTTTTGAAAAATTATGGTGGCTACTTTTGAGATGTCTGTGTAGGTTTGTCTTTTACCAGCGTAACTGCATAATATCAGCTAGTATCAAAGTCAAGGTTGGTCCTATGCTCAAAGCTTTTGTCTGCTTGATGTCTGAGTGAAGAACAAAGTCTCTTTCTTTTAAAATAACCTCATGCCCAAGCCTTTCAAAGGTCAAGACTAGCATTATTTATGCTAAAATAACCCAGATATAACCAAGCCTTTAGAAAGTCAAGTCCAGTATTTTCATCGGGTCTAAAGTAGAGTGTGGGTTAGCCCTGCTCACCTCTGCTGCATGATTCAGGTTCCTCCTACGCTCGAGTGTCTGCTTGCTATTGCTCAGATAGCGCTTTAAAAGTAGGATAATGTCGTCTAAAGAGCCAGACATTAAGAGTTTGTGTAGGTGACTGGAGAAAATGTTCTTTGTAACCTGTCTCAAGCATCCTAAGCCTTGCCCCAAATGAGCCACATTGTGCTGAAGAGCATTAAGCAGCGCAAACTCAAGACATTTTTAGTGACCTGGAGCCACTTAGAAGAATGTTTCTGTTTATGCGCCTCTGTTTTCTACATGAGCCAAAATCTCACTGATTAATGACTCACATTTAATTTATTTTTCATTTAATACTGATCGTAATTCAGAAGACATTTTTATTCTAGGACAGGCTTTTGTTAATCAATCTGTACTGCCTTGTGTATAAAGTTGCTCTTCAATAATTCCCACTCCTTGTCTATATTGTCTTGTACTTCATACATACAGGGTTTGGAATAACATCAGGATCTCCAATATGCTTTGTTCTGATCCATGCATTATATTGTTATATTATGCACATAACCTCAAACCATATAATTTAAACTTGTACAACATGTCTAATGTAAATATATCCAGTTTAAACACGTGAGAGTTTGGAAAGACATTATTATAACACATAGCATGTACAGTACACTAATGTTCAAAATGCTGATATTAGTAGTAGTTAGTGGTAGGACAAGTATAATGGTAATGTGTATTAGAAAACGGTGTCTTGAGTTCACCGACATGCGTCTCACTCTGAATGCCACCCCAGGTTTGCGTAGGAGGGCGAGCAGCGTGGCACGGATGGTATTATCCTGTAGGTTGCATTTGGATTGCACAGTTGAATAAACAATCTAGACAGTGATGTAGGATGTGGTCATGACTACCCATGATGGCTTTATTGAACTGTAAAAGCATGGGCAGTTTTTCAATTTCAGGGAGAAGTAAACGCACTTTGCACAGAAAGTCAGTGTGCTTTCTGGGATCATTATGATTTCAATATAACTCGGGCTTCTTAATTCTAAGGGACCACAATAACAGCTGCGTTGCTGGGTTATTATCTGGGGTGTTCATGGAATTTGTGGAAATCACTTAGCACTTTATCGGCTGATAGACTGTAATGTTTTACTGGGGGAGACGGCAATGCCAGTTAACTTTACAAGTTAAGACTGGTGAACAAATCACATCAATGGTGCTGAGCAGTATAATTTAATCCTCTAACTTTAACAGAGATCCAAATTGCCCCCCCCATGCCTCTCCCTGAGGTCGTAGAATCACATGGATTTCTTCCATCCTAAGTAAATGTTTCCTTAAGTCTATACATGGATATCATAAATAAATAAATAAATAAATAAATAAATAAATAAATACTCAGTGGTACCTCATAACTTGAACTAATCCGTTCAGAACTTGGGTTTGAATCCTAAAAAATTCGACCTCTGATTGAATTTTCCCCGTAAGAAATAATGGAAAACCAATTAATTGGTTCCCGGCCCCAAATTTACACCTAAATATGTTTATTTTTGGCATTTAAACACAAAATGAACAGGATAAATCAAGAAGAGAATATACCAGGCACATCGAAGCACATTTATCAAAACAATAATTTGTGAAGTAAGAAAATAAATGTATCCAAACAATATGTATGTCATGGATCCGTGTGTGCGCATCCGCTTTGATTACTCCCACCAGCGGCGCAAGCTGAGGGACTTGCTCCGCCCCTCCACAGCACTGTGGGCGCATGCACGAGGATTCGCTCCAGGTGCAGGCATCATGTGGTCTTCCGCAGGTGATCCGCATGTGGTCTAATGACTCAGATTATAAGAGACTCGGTCTTGGACACTCAAATGGCGAAGCATTGATTGCCGCTTTCGTGTGTGAATCTGTCATGCCGTGATCTAAGTCTGTATTCTCTTCTGGTTCAGACCTTCTCGCTTGTTATTCAGTTTATGATTATAGTCTGTTTCTTCGTGGTGTTGTACACAGTTCAGTTACCCTGCCTGTTCTTCAAATATGAGTTTGCCTGCTGTCTCATGTACTTCTTCCTGGAGCCTAAATAAAGCCTGAAATGGATTTTACGTCTGACTCACAGTGTATTACCTGACATTTTCAATAAAAAATCACTGTCACCAACAAACGGTGCTATCACAACGAATGCGAGGCTGAGACTGAAGTTTCCGTTGAGAGACGTGCTGCGTGACTCCCGCGCGTACAAGTTATCTTAGGTCGGCGTTGACGGTTCAACTTCTGAGATTCAGATCGAGTTCAAGGTCATTTTTTTTTTATCTGTTTTGTTCAAATTTTAAGAAATTCGAGTTCTAATGAGTCTGAGTACTGAGGTATCACTGTATATATACTGTATATGGTAACTCCACTGAGATTGATTTTCAAACACAAAAGTGAAAAAAAAAGAACAATTCTTGAAATATAAAGTCTTTTAATATCATCCAACAGCACTCTAGGGTTGAAATTTTAAATTTCCAACTATTTCAATTAGTGCGTTATAAAGGGTTAATATACTGCGATCAAATCATGAACGTGATTAGTTAAATTCAATCTTATTTGTACTGCGAATTTAACAATAGGCAGCGTCTCAAAGCAGCTTCACAGAAATCCGAACGTAGATTGAGATCAATGCCAGATGGAACTGTGGCAAGGAGAAACTCCCTGAGATGACACGAACAGCAGCTCCACAGTACCCATGTAAGTTTATCCACTGAAGCTAGGGGGAATCTTGGACATAAACCTGGAAACTCGTACATGCAGCTCGAAATGCCGCTGAAAACCGAAAACATTTTTATCATGTACTAAAAGCCTTAGATAAATCTAGGTCTGAATGTACACGTAGAGGACTAACAGCTGTTTTCCATGATCACGCCTATTATGCCGTTATTAAGCTGTACTCCACTGATATTAGGGACACCCAAATTAAAAGGGGTGCACACTTTCCGAGTGCGTGAGATGGGAGGGGGAGAGTGGAAACAGTCCCATTTTCACTTCATTTCCACCTCTTTGTAGAGGCCTGGGGTTCAGTAATTTATGAGAGTGCTCTCCTTTAAGCTCGGCTTGTGCGTTTTCTCTGTCTCATTAAGCCTTCCCACTGCTCTGACACACATTTTAATTTCACTTCAAAGAGGTCACATTAGTTTGGGTTGCTCTGTTCTCTGTGTGTCTCTAGCAGTTTTGTCACGTCAGTTTTCACTCTGGTCCATTTTTCACTGACAAGGCAACAGCGGGCTGCACACATGAGGACTTTCCTCTTGACATTTACTACCCTAAACGTCAATAAGGCAGAATAACAGCAAAGTAGCCGCCGCAGTCGGTAAGTTTCGGATCAATCACTAGCGTAGTGCTGGCTAGAAAGGAAAATTTATATGTTGCTGATCCGATATAACAAAGTCTAAACAAACAAACAAGCGAACAATTAGAGTAGGGGGTAATTATGCAGCAGGGTTGATAATGAACAGTAATGTTGTGGAAACTAATTACAGCAAAAGATCCTACTTTTCCCGAAATACTGTACAATAACCCTTTGACCAAACTGCTTTATTGGGCATGAGAACCATTTGCGATATAACTGTAATTATTTATCTAATTTTTGTCAACAGTCACACTCATCTACACCAGCTAAACCACACACACACACGCACGCGCGTGCACACACACACAAAGGAATATTCGAGTCATTACATTAAAATGCCAGTCATGTAAAAAAGGGGGGAAAAGTGAGCAGGTGAGTCATAAATACTGAGAGAACTGAGTAATAAATTACAGCGAGAACACATAGCCTTGTTCAATACAATGTTCACTGCCTTTAACCGTAAAATTTCTAAACAGAAAGTCTAAATGTTGCACTGTATCTTTACATTCATTGCAGACATGTTATCAGTTGAAAAAAAAAAAAAAAGAAGATGCTAATAAGTATATAGATGAGCATAAGGTTTGGGTAACCTTCAAGGACAAAAAAAAAAAAATAATAAGACTAAGAAATTTCACGGATGTTCCCTCATTATCACATGTTTTAAAAATCGGTCGAATGATTCACGTAAGGAAAGATATCAAATGTAAGGAGGCTGGTGATAATGGAAAACGTTCAATAACATTGTGGTGTGATGTCAACTGGAGGCCTGTTACTGCACTTTATAGGCAATAACACCACGTGCCATGTTCCAGACGCCTTATTCCTCGAGCACAGCAATTTGCCACCAGTGGGTTTTATTTATTTATTTATTTATTAATTACAGATAGTCTTTCCCTCACTAACCTGTGAACAAATGCAGATTATCATGTTAGGAAGAAAGCACAAAATCCTCCTCAGTGCAGACTTTCTCCATATTGGAAAATTTAAATTAACAGCGTTACCTCTGTCTGTTACAAAGTACTGTCACTGGAGACTCCTGCTAAAATTAAGCTGCGATTTTATTTTTCACCAGATTTTATGTTTATTTTTTCCCCGACTGCATCCATGACGTCATTTTCAGAGCACTTCCAAGTGCATATTGTTACTAACTTACAGAAAACATCTAGCACTCCCGGATTCCTTCATTGTGAACATCATGTCGCTGTGTACTTTACTTACTTTAGGTTAGGTAAAACAATGGAAAGAAATCATATCGATTTTAAATACTGATCATGGTGACGCCTCAGTGTTAGACGGCAAGGCAAATAACTGGAATGTCAATGACCGCCAGGGTCAGTTTCTCCTCCATACTTGTTGACAGTGTTGATATCGTAAGTCCCCACCGCTTCTTGATTCTGATTGTTCAGTGAGAGAGAAGTGATATCGACATGTTCAGTGGTTTTCTAAAAGTTCTCTTTTCCACTGATAGTCGAGATGATGATGATTTTGTCGAGATGTTTAGTGGCTATCAAACAGTTTTTTACTTCATGTTGTTATTATTAATTTGTTTTTAATTATTAGTAGTATTTTTAGTATGATTGTTCTGTTGGAGTGATTAAATGATTTTTTATGTTGTTATTTATCTTGGGGTACAGCACTTTGGTCAGCACTTATTGTTGTTGTAAAGTGCGTTATAAATAAAATGGTATGGTATGGTATGATAGTGCCCCGAGCCCAACGTTGAAAAAAGCTGAACGCTGAGGCCATTTTTGCTGAGTGATGTCAATGCTAAACTTCATAGGAGTTATATAGAAAACAGACTTTGCCAGTGAAAAAAAACAAACAAACAAACAAACAAACAAACAAAAAAGCATTTGGTGGGTTCAGGTGCTAAATAACTATATGTGACCCATGCTGGCGTAATGAGTCGGAATGAGGAAATTTTCAAAAGTAAGTTATTGTTTCTTCCACATTGTCCATCTAAAGACCTTCAGAATGAGGCATGGTTTGTTGAAATCGGACAAAAAATGACCGCCTAGCTACTAGCCACATTCGTTTACGTTTAATGTGATTTGCAAACTCGCTTTCCATTGGTTCATAAAAGCGTCATCGGGAATTCCATGTGTGTTATCAGGAAGTAGAGGAGTTACGCTTCACAACGATACCAAACATGGGTAGGGGGGATTCCCCCGTCTCGCCACAAGCGTGCGGTGAAAAATACGGATTTATCATGGAATATTACGACAAAGGACTAATTAATGGAGACATACGAATGAACATAATGAACAAAACTTTAAGATAAAAGTAGTTTGGGATGTTTTCTTGCTGTTTTATCATGGGGATCAATAAAGGAGGGCTTTATGGACTCATTTTTTAGAAAATCTCATTTCGACCGACTTTTGTTTTGCCTCTTAGCTGATAAGTAGCCTATGCGCATTCCGACTCATTTTGCCAGCATGGGTCACATAAAACATTTCCTCACAGAAAACATGAGCAAGTATTTCACCAAAACTTCATCAGACAAATCACAGGTTTTCAATCCACTCACATGGAGGGTCTACCATACATGTCCCTGTGTTAGTTGTTATTAAAAAAACAATAATGTGTTAGGCCACTAATATAAATGTTACTATCATTGGGGCTGTCACTTCTCTCTGAGCTATTATTGCAGAAAACTCTGACTAATTCTGCAAATTGTGACCAATCAGAATCGAGAATAGCGCTGTCCCTTTATATGCCCAGTATTTGCCCAACTTTTCAACTGCCTTCACGTTGTGGCAAAATGTCTTTACGAATTCTTTTTCTGTTGATTTTGCCTTATGTTTTGAATTGTTGCCTTCATGTAAGGTACACCAACATTTCATTTATAACCTCTTGGAACGTTGCTAATTTTAAAAAAAACAACAAAAAAAAAAACATTTTGTAGCATAGAGGTACATTTTTTCCTGTTTTCCCGCAGAGACCTTGGCGGCTGAATGGCCATGTTGAGAGCAGTAAAATGAGAAGCTGTCATTTGTTAGGCAACAGAGACGTGTGGTGCCAGCATATCCTACAGGCATTATCGGTTATGAGAGCATTTGATATCCTCATCATTAAATGATATAATTGCAGTATCCTACGCAGTAACCTTACACTTTAGTTTTTCGAGAGAAAAAAGAACATTTTGCTGTTCAATCTGAGCTCTTAAGATCAAATGAAAGATTACACTTACATTGTTTACACTGATATAAAAACCAGTAGCCACAAAACCACTTTGTCACTGCTTATTAATCAATTTAGGACTCAGGTGAGTTCAGAGGTTGGAAGTGCCGACACACTACAGAATCACAAAATGCTACGGAAGCTAAAAAGCGCTTTTTTTTTTTGAGAGTTTGGTCCGAGATGGCATGATCTTGATTACTCTAATAATGCTTACATCGATTTGCTCCACTCTTGGCCGTGCTATAGCAGGAAGAATGCATTGTGCTCCTGCGACCCACTTAGATTCATCTTGTTTGAGCTATGCCCTCGACGCTGTGTCGCTGGGGCTGCACGCCTCTTTAATTACACTCATTGCTTTTGTAAAACCTTGTTTCTCACAATCACACAGCACCCTCTGTGCACTTTAGCTCATCTCTCTGCCTGCCTCTGCTGTTGTTTGCATTTTGTATGGAAACATGCAAAACATCATTACCTACCAATTATGCTATATAATAAATTGAAATGTAAGAAAAAAAGATATAGAAACACAGAAATATGTTACTGTCGATATTATAATGGTCGTAATAGCTTTTATTCCTTCTTCGGCTGCGCGGAACCCCTTATACACATACGCGCGCACTTTACATTTAAGAACATCAATATTTTGCTATACTCAGCTCAGACATGACGCTAGCGATGTCTGCCAAGCTCAACCGCTAATTTTCAAACTTGGAAAGGAGCACGATAAAACCGTATGCTACAAGTGTAATGGCTGTGTCTCCCTTTGAGTGTTAGCCAGCACAACGTGTAATAGAAGCCAAAATCAATCAGTGTGTGTGTGTGTGTGTGTGTGTGTGTGTGTGTGTAATTCATAACGTGTCGGAACATCTCTCTAATAATAACATGGGGTCCAATACAGTTTATGTGATGATCCAGTCTATGGGTTACTACTGTATATGTGGTGTTGCCGTTTCCAAGAAAGACTGCTCACATGTCACCTCATTCCCGCTCGCTCTCACTTCTCTAATCTTAACTCTTCCATAGGTAAAGGGGAAACATTTTGAATGCTGGTCCAGCATGAGCGTGGTCAGGATTACTTTTGGAGCCCAAAGAATGTTTGTTTTCAAGCTGATGAACTAACTTCGCCTATCCTGAGTGAATACATAATTGGTGTTTATTTCCCAGGAGACTGTCGGTGCATGAGCAGAAAGGAGTTGTGCAACAGCACGCCTCACTGAAAGCAATTCTCTTCTAACCTTACACAAGTGTCTGACAAGCTCACAGTTGATCTTTTCTTTTCCGTGCTGGACCTTTTCTTTATCGGAGAGCACTGTGCACTCGTCTGTATGCCAGGCACTGAAGAATAACCACGCATTTAAAGGTTCAAGGACAGTTTATGAGCACCACTGTAAATACCTCCGACAGAGATAAATATCCCCAGCATGCTGGTGTTACCTGAAGCTATCCACTTTTCCTCTCCAAGCTGATGATTCTGCTGGCCTAGTTAGATAACAATCAACTCAAGCCTTCTAAGTGATTTAGGAGAGACTGTTAATTCATCGCATGTTAGGCGCATGCTTCATAGGAACAATCATAGTGCATCCATATGATTAGAATGATTGGAGACCTCAAAATTGCTTTTAAAACCTCAATCAGGAGGCACCGCAACAAGCAGGACAGTTGGCTCGAAGCTGAATGCAACAACAGCAAAATAAGACAGCAGCAAATGTTACAATACAGTTTTGTAACGCTTTATGGATAAATTAACACCCCAAATGTGTGTCTAATTATTTGGTTAGTTATATTAACCCTTTATGGGGCATTAACTGAAATACTTGGAAATTCCTACTTTTTAACCCTGGAGTGTAGGATATTAAATAAAACTATATATTACAAATATACATTTTTACATTTTTAATTTCTATGTTGCAAATCAAGGTCATTAGAGTTACCATACATGGCAAGTGTAATTTTTTCGGCAATATGTGTATGTGTATATATATATATATATATATATATATATATATATATATATATATATATATAAGAAAAAACACATATAAAAATTTGTTTAGGATGG
>JAQLOM010000032.1:20591017-20608186 GCA_030068315.1 Chrysichthys thysi
CTTTCAGCATTCATAGTTCCTTCCAAAACATGCAAGCTGCCCATACTGTATGCACTTATGCCCCTCATACCATCAGATATGCTGGCTTCTGAACTGAACGCTCATAACACGCTGGAAGGTCTCCCTCCTCCGTAGCCCGGAGGACATGGTGTTCATGATTACCAACAAGAATGATAGTTTTCACTGCAGAAACAGGCATGTGTCTGTTAAGTGGATGCATGTGCATTCAGTTGGGAACACTTCCTGTAGACTGTTTGATGCTTGTGTCACCTTGCTTTGCATATGTGTCAGGCTGTAGTTATGAACTAGAGAGCACTATTCTTATATTTCTCTAAAAGTGCATTTGTCTTTAACGTTTCCCTCTCATAGAAGGAAAATCTTTGCTCATCAAGGCAGAATGTTTTTTTTCTTTTGTTTTGTTTTGGGTTTTTTTTTTTTTTGCAGGTTTAATGCAGTAAGTAATGGTAGCTGGCCTTCCTCCTCAGCAAGTGTCGCTGTATTGACAATGATAATGGCAAGATGACAATATCATATCAATAATCCATAATCACTTTTTATAGTCAACTTTTGTCACTACATTATCTATCGGTCAAAATGAGATTTTTTCAAAAATGAGTCCATAAATCCCTCATTTATTGATCCCCATGATAAAACACCAAGAAAACATCCCAAACTACTTTCATTTTAAGGTTTTTGTTAATTATGTTCATTTGTATGTCTTCATTAATTAGTCCTTTGTCATAATATTCCATGATAAATCCGTGTTTTTCACTGCGCTCTCGCGGCGAGAAGGGGGAATCCCCCTACCCATGTTTATCGTTGTGAAGCGTAGTTCCTCTACTTCCTGATAATACACATGGAATTCCCGATGATGCTTTTATGAACCAATGGAAAGCGAGTTTCCAAACCCCATTAGACGTAAATGAAAGTGGCTTGTCGCTAGGCGATTTCAACAAACCATGCCTCATTCTGAAGGTCTTTAGGCAGACAATGTGGAAGTAACAATAACTCACTTTTGAAAATCTCCTCATTCCGACTCATTTTGCCAGCACAAGTCACATATACAACTGACACTGCTCACCTCTTGTTTTTTTATTTTTAATGTTTCTTTTTGCATTCCGTATTTAATGTATAAATTATTTCTCCTTATTTTTCTTCTTTAACTCTTCAGAGTGGTTTTAATAGTCCATAAAAACACAGCTTTGCTCACAAAGTCTTCATCGTCCTCCAATAGGGGAGAATGGTGTAATTGTCCTGTAAATGTACGTATGGGGACATTTGTTATCTTGCTATATCATTCATCATCCCAGGGTGCGCATGGTTTTTTTTGTGATGGCCTTATATTTCTTGCCCATTATGGGACCATGCCGGGGCCCTAAATGTAAAATGATCACTCCACTGAGACACTTGTCCATGCCATTACAAATGCACAGTCATGTTTAACAGCAAGCAACAGACTGTGGATTGAAAACATCCTTGGGTCTTGTTTTTTCAAGCAGAAATACAGCTGGATGTGTACTGCATGACTCATGAGATGGTACTTTTCTCTTTGCTCAGGCATCCTGTTTTTGCTCTAGATAATGCCAGCTTATGTCTGCTTGTGCGTCAGACTCGATACAAGCAGTTTCTAAGCAGCAACCTTGCCTTGAAATCCAGCTTTGCGAAGTTTACAGTTTTTTTCGACGCTCTGTCAGAATGATGATGCATTATGTGGGATATTGTGATCTTCTCTTGGAGTTTCATTTCTCCTTGCAAACAATTTGGCCCCGTCTAGTTTGTTTTTGGTATTAGGTTTTTAATATACAGTGAATCCCCGCCTGTCGCAGGGGTTACGTTCTGGTGTCACCCCGCGAAAGGTGAAATCCGCAATGTAGCGCAGACACATTTATTTTATTATTTACATATATATTTTACGGCTTTATAAACCATTTTCACTCTCTTATTAACCTTTTCCACACTCTTATAAACACGTCCCATGCTCTTAAACACTTTCTACACTCTTAAACACACGTCATTTTAACAACATATAAAATCCTACATGCGTACTTACTGCTGGTGAGGTCACTTCCTGTTTACTAGCTCAAGCGGAAGTGGCGTACAGCGCAACTGTGTATTCATCCGCTGATGAAATCCAGTATATACTGTTTTATTTTGATTTAACTGTTCTTTAATGCTTGAATTAACATTTTTTTAAAATTATATTTTCTATTTTCTATTCCAGAGTCCCATGAAAGCCAAAAAATTCCGCGAATCAAAATTTGAAAATCTGCGACGCACTGAACCCGGGATAGGTGAACCGCGATATTGCGGGGGTTCACTGTATTAATTTTGTCTCATATATATGCCTTCTGCCTTAGCGTGTCACTAGAAACCGGCAGATTTTGTTTTCTTCTGACCGGTCACTTTCAGTAAAACTGAAACTTTACCGAGAATCTTAAAGCAATAGACTGTTTTTCAATGGATAAATAAATAAGTAATGGAGCACGTCTGTGATTATCTATGAAAATAAACGATAGGAAAATAGTGAGGCAGTGGGAGAAATCTCCGGGAGAAATGTCCTCGCTCTCCTTGGAAATACCTTTCAGCTGATTTCCTTATAAAACCGCTGGAGTATACATCAGAGAACTGATGCAGGATTAAATGAAAGCTGTTGTGACACCAAATGTCAGAATGATTTGGTGTATTATTGTTTCCCTCTCTGTTATGTATATTTTTATGAAAATGTGTTATTTTTATTTTTAAAGGCAATACAAGATGCGCAGGTACCTGAGATGAGTGCGACGCCATATGAATCGCTTTTTTGCTTTTCATTTTTCTATAATTATATTTGTCCAAGAAGGCACTTCAAATAAATCTGCAGTTTTAGTGAATGATGCACGATATTTGCCTCATTGGAACACTAATACTGGAGGTCCTCGGGTTACAACATTCTCGACATACAACCTTTCGGGTTTACAGCGCCCATAAAAACGTAAAAAAATAAAAAAGAGAGAGAGACATGAGTGTTTTGGTTTATGCCGTTAGCATCATCCTTATGGACTATGTGGGCAAACTAATTTGGACTCAGAAGGATACGCAGTAACGCGGTGTATGAGTGAGGAAGTTGGCAAAGTTGACTGTAAAAAATAAATAAATAAATAAAACACTAGTGTTCTGTTTGTATTGCTTTGTTTGGCGACTTTTTCTGTTACAGTACAGGATATTTATGTGGCTTAGTTGTGTTTTTATGTCCTAGATTATAATTTTACAACTGTGTTAGGATAGGGAAGAGACTTAGGCTAGGGTGTGTTTTGACTTGCACCAAAATTCGAGTTGCATCACTGTTGTAGGAACAGATCTGTGTCGTAACCCGAGGACCTCCTGTATTAGTTTGAAAACGTACAGAGCATCTAGTATACCTGTATACATTAGGGTCGGACAATATGAGAATATAATATGAATCACAGTATGCTTTATTATTATTATTATTATTTTTTTTTTTTTTATTTATTTATTTTTTTTATTTAAAATTAATTACTGGCTGTGAACAGCTGATGTGATTCTGTAGTTAATTTTTAAAACGAAGAGGAGAAAAACGCCCAATTTTAAAATAACATTTTTAGCATTAAACATTTTTACTAACTTTGTTTATAGGTTTGTAAATAAATGTACAAATCTTCATTTAAAATGATAGATTTTTGTAGAAATTAGATAAAATTGTTTTTCCTTTAACATAAATTTGTTCTATATCAAAATCAGAATCAGTTTTATTGGCCATGTATACTCAAGAAATTTGACTTTGGTAGGTGATAACGCTCTATACATACAACAAATAGACATGCAGTAAGATGCATACTGTACAATAAAGACAACAATATACATATACTATAACATGCTGTATGACTTATGTGACGTGATTTTTTTTTTTTTTTTGTCATATCGTCCAACTCAGGCTCATTTCTGTCCCTGTGTTGTAGATGAAACCCACTGAAATAACAAACCCATTTCCTTCACAAAGCTCCGGTGTTTTCCATGTGCCACAGGTGTCATATGTAATCAGAGATGAAGTGGAGAAATACAACCGGAATGGAGTTAATGCTCTACAGCTGGACCCAGCTCTTAACCGGCTCTTCACCGCTGGTCGAGACTCCATCATCCGAATATGGAGCGTCAACCAGCACAAGGTACCGGTCTGTCAGTCCCTCATTCAGTACTTCTGCTGATCTGATACTGTAATAATGTGGGAGACAAACACAAGGCTAACTAGTAATGGAATATTTTGATCTGGCCAGCATATTACTTGCATTATTTCGTGTCATTTTTAGAAATTGCAAGTTCACTGCCATTGCCGTTGTTTTGTGTGCTTTTCAGCAGGACCCATACATAGCATCAATGGAACATCACACAGACTGGGTCAATGACATCGTCCTGTGCTGCAACGGAAAAACTCGTGAGCATGACTTCAGTTAGATGCAACTGTCCTTTATATAGCAGGACAAGTATCTGTTCAGCTGGAGGTTAACCCTGTTTACAGTGCATCATATATTGCATGAATGGGTACATTTACAGTTATGGTCAGAAGTTTACATACACACATCATGAAGCTGAATTTCATGGCAGTGTTGGGCTTTTAATGAGGACGAATGATTGTACAAGTTGCACCTTTACTAGGAAAAAAAAACAGGACTTTGGTGCACAAGTTTTGATTTATTTTAAGTTTTCTGAAATCAACACAGGGCAAATTTACACATACAGCACACCTAATATTTGGTTAAATGTTTCTTAGTAAGTTTCATCTTTATCTTGCTTTTGGTAGCCATCAGTAAGCTTCCGGTTCAATGCTGGTCAGATGTTTGATCAATTGTTCTTGACCGAATTGAAGAGTTCAGTTAAATTACATTACATTAC
The DNA here is from genome assembly GCA_030068315.1 of Chrysichthys thysi. NCBI lineage: Eukaryota > Metazoa > Chordata > Actinopteri > Siluriformes > Claroteidae > Chrysichthys > Chrysichthys thysi. The sequence continues at coordinate 20,595,905 of JAQLOM010000032.1, forward strand.
TGTCATTTGGCAGACGCACTTATCCAGAGCGACTTACATTTTTTATCTCATTTATACAACTGAGCAGTTGAGCTTAAGGGCCTTGCTCAAGGGCCCAGCAGTGGTAGCTTGGCAGTGCTTGGATTTGAACTCCCGACCTTCCTATCAGTAGTCCAGTGTCTTAACCCCCTGAGCTACACCTTGCCCCTAGTGCAAACTAGTACATTTCCTGGCACAGACCCAACTTTTATGCACAGGCCATATATGTTCAGTAAGGTTGAGGTCAGGACTTGTTTTAACTCATTAGCTTCCATGGTCCCCATTTGGGGATCGTATATTGAATGGCATAAAAAATAGATGGCATGTGCCATGATCCCCATTTGGGACTTTGACTAAAAATTGAAATTTCAGAAAAATTAACAGTCATATTTCTTGAAAGTTGATGTTTTTGTTACTATTTGGATGTAAATTAATAGAAATACATGAAAATCTTCAGAAAAAAATGGGCAGTTAATGGGTTAAGCTTGATGTTAGCCTGCATTCTACAGCATTTCCATTCCACATCCAGCTTTGATGTGGGTTTGGGGTCATTGTCATGTTGGAACTCCCAACTATGTCCAGGTTTCAACCAAAGATTCTAAAGCGGAGCAAGATGGATCACTTGCGCAATAAGCAGAAGTACCACCGTGGACGCCACTTTGATAAGCCCGCCTTAACATTCCTTATCTGTTTCGGCAAATAACGGCTAGCGCCACCTCTTTGGAAAACATACGCTAAATTGTCAAGTTATTCAAGCAGTCGTTAGGAGGGTAATTGTTGTCAATACTATCTGAGATAACAAATCGATGTCTGAAGTCAAATGCAATGCACGATGTTAATCGATATCCGAGGCTTCATTCAAATGGGGCTAATTTTGCAGTGTAGCTGCATGTAGTTGAACTTACTTACCTCAATTGGGCTCCAATTATTGAGAAAAAAATCAAACAATCCGCTTAAATAATCTATTGATGTCGTCTTAACACAGGATGTCATAATTTCTCATAATGCAAACAAGGCGAACACATCAAAACAAGAAACAACAAGACGATTTCAGAAAAATGCCGCAAGTTTCCCTCGGTATCCGGCCTCTGTGACAAAAGGCCAGCTTACCAAAATGGCGCCCATAGTGTCGAACTTCCATACTTCCTAATTATCAGCGTATTTTCCGGCCGGCAATCCATCTTGCGCGTAGCGCTTTAGAATCTTTGGTTTCAGCTATCTGTCTGATGGTTTGGTGTTAACGCTGAGGAATTCTGAGGTTCTTCATTATTCCATCCACTTTGTGCAATGCACCACCCCAACAACCCCAGAGCATGATACTACTACCACCATGGTCAACAGTTAGTATGATGTTCCTCTGTACCTCTGGTCATTGTGGCCAAACAACTCAAATTTTGTCTCTTCTGATTGTGAAACTTTCCTCCACAAGGCTATTTCTTTGTCCATATGGTCAGCTGCAAACTGTAGTTGAGCTTGAAGGTGTTGATTTTAGATCAGGGGCTTCTTTATTTCGACAGCAGCCTCTCAGAACATGGTGATATAAACCTAACCTGACTGTAGTTAGTGTTCCAGTAGCTTCCAGTTCACGGCAGGCCAGTGCCTTGATGGTTCTTGGGTTGTTCCTGACCATCCAATTTCCTCTCAGCTGAAGGTGACTGTTTGGTTCTTCTTTAAGAATTTGGCAAGGATGCTAAACCTCCAATTACCTTGTAGAAACCCTTTTTATGTTGTGCACCCAGGAGATCCCCGCTCTAGTCATTCATGATCACTAACAGGAAGTTAAGAGGCCCTGGAAAGATAAAAGATATTTTGGAACTTTCAGTGCCACTGAATTAATAATCTAATTGGGTGTATATCATTTTGAACCTGTGTTGATTTCAGAAAACCCATAATAAATAAATAACTTGCAACAAATTCTTTTTGGTTTCCATAAAGATTTGTGTTGAACAGTCATTATTCCCTAGAAAAAGAACAGTTCAAAGAAATTCATAGAAAGCTCAATATTGCCATGACATTAATGTCCATGAAAACTGTATGTAAACTTCTGCAGGACTTCCAGAAGTGTTCTGCTTGGAGAGCTCTCTTATTTGGAGAGTAATTCCCTGTGTCAAAACAGACATGACCTGTTGAAGTTGAAACCTCAAGTGTCCCAGTACTTATGGAACACGTTACCATGAAATGTTATGTAGTCCCACCTTAAAAACATTATTTTTAATATTTTACAGTGATCTCTGCTTCATCAGACACCACTGTGAAAGTCTGGAATGCGCATAAAGGATTTTGTATGTCGACACTGCGAACACATAAAGTAAGTATAAACATCATTTCAAAGTGGATCAGTGGACAGGGCTAAGCTAAAAACATGACCTAGGTTATAACAGGAGTGTCCGTAGTCTGGCCCCAGTGCATAAAAGACGGCCTGCCAGCCAACAGGTTGCAGTTTTTCATTTTAGCTGGTAGCGGCAACAGATTACGTTGCCACAGCTAAATTACAAGAGCATTTATTTCTTCTAACTGCGCTCCAGATTAATTTACTGAATGATATTTAGTTATGGCTAAAGACAAAACATTAACAGTGTGAAGGAGTGATTTCGATAGTGCTGTAAAGAAGTATAGTTTATTATCGGGAGCCATAGAAAATGCATCCGTGTCATATTTCAAGAGACTGTTCAAGTATTTAAAGAATTTCAATTCCAAACATTACTGGAGCTAATAAGTGGCAATGCTTCCACTCAAGCCTGGATAAGATTTCATGAATTCTTGAAAGATTCCTTAAAGTGTTCGGGTCCTGAAAATAAGCCCAAATTTCTGAATATAATCTTGTGTGAAACAAATACTGCTGTCTGCCGGTACCGTGCTGTAGTTATTTCTTTAAAATGAATTTTACTCTATTGGAGCTTTAAAATAACATTTTAGTTGCCGTTTCTTGGGTAATTTGATGTGGTCTAATCTGTCTGCCTTTGGAAAAGGTTTGGACACCTCTGAGAGAGGCATTCAGTACAAATATAGTAAACTGTAGAATTGTAAGCGTTTGCCCCGGTATTGATGAGATATAGCATCTCGTTGAGGAGACAGTCACTGTATTAGCATTGTATATTAAATTGCGTAATATTAAAAAATGACATTGTAGTAATTATTGAAACCTTTAGATTTTTGATTGACCTCATTTATGTCTGAACACTTTTAAAACATTATAAATATATATTTGGATGGTATAACTGGGTCTATACATTTTTTTTTGTCTATATTGTACATACAAGCCTGATGTATACAGTCCTCTTTGTAGCACTGTCCACTTCTCCTTTATGTAGAACATATTTAATACATTACACACACATTATAATCTGTCTGTTTATCTATACCTATATGTCATTCAGTCAGACAGGGCTAAAATCCCTGAGATACTCTGGTAATACTGACCTCATCTTCCAATGTAAAACTAGTCCAACCTGAATAGAGCTTAAGATCTTGTAGCTTGTCCATGGATGCTCATTACATTCCTTATTAATGCATCCTTTTTTGTTATTTTAATTCATTCATTCATTTATTTATTTATTTTACTAAATTTACACTGGGACCGGTCATTGTGTGTTTTCTCCTTCACAGGATTATGTTAAAGCTTTAGCATACGCTAAAGATAAAGAGCTGGTGGCTTCGGCAGGGCTGGACAGACAGATCTTTCTGTGGGATGTAAACACACTGACAGCACTGACCGCCTCCAATAATACTGTCACTAGTGAGTACTGTCTGTCCACTTACTTAAACAGTAGTTATGTAGCAGTATGATTTTATTCATTCATTACGTTACATTCACGTCATTTGACAGATACCCATACCCAGAGTGACTTACATTTATCTCATTTATACAACTGACTAAGGGGCCCAACAGTGGCAGCTTGGCGGTGCTGGGATTTGAACTCTCAACTTTCGATTAGTAGTCCAACATCTGTATGAGTGTATGATATTGATATTGTGATATTATGCTACAGTACAGGTTGTGTATGGCAGGTTTCATGGTATCTTTTCAATCTTTTTTTAATGTTTTTGTGCGTGTGTGTTTGTTTTTTTAAAAAGCTCAAAAATTACAGAATTAGATGGAACTGGTTTGATGTTAAAATCTTAAAATTACAGTTTTTCTCACGTACAATTATTCTTTCTGAAAAATCGGTTTGTGAACGGTTTTAATACTGAGATTAGTCCAGGCAGTCTGTTCACAGCTTTCCTAAAGAGCTGACTGGTCCTCAAGGCAAGGCTTGTGGTGGATGAAGCACATAGTGGCGATGTCCGTTCAGTCCTATGACAAAACTTATGAAAAATACCCATTGTTATAATAAATGTTTACGTGCGTGTGTGTGTTTGGCAGATTTACCACATAAACAGATTAAATTACGTGTGTGTCATTTTGTTGGTTTGATATGTCAAAGGTTTCTGTGAGGAGACCTTAACATTTATGATAGAAGTCTGCAGTGTTCACTCTTTAAGGCACATGTGTCAAACTCAATGCCCACGGGCTACATCCGGCCCGGCGTCCAATTATATCCGGCCCGTGAGATTGTTTTATATCTCTCTCTCTTTTTGTTTTTAATGGCCCAGCGATATGAAGCACCGATAGCACACACACTACAAATCCCGTAATGCAATGCAACAGCTGCCTTCCCGAACGACAGGCTACCTGCAATCATTCCTGCGCCAATTACGTCAGATCAATCAAGCATCTGTTGACGTATATAACCCTTATTTCAAGTCAAGGCTAGCTAATTTCCCTAGCAATGGGCAAGAGAAAAGCTGATTCTGAAAACAGAGCCTTTGAAAAGCGGTGGGAGGCTGAGTATGTTTACTGATATCGCCGGTAAAGCCGTGTGTCTTACCTTACCCCAAACATAAACCAACTTGATGCCAAGAAAAGATGCCAAGCATCCAGTTCTGACAAAATAGCATGGAAAATTTGATGTTGTTTTAACTTTTACTTAAAAGCACAATCTTTATTTATATTTTCAGTTTTTTTGCAGCATGTCCATATTTTGAATTTGTATCATTTTGACAGGAGATATTTTCATTTAAGTCATTTTATAAATGTAAGTTTATTTATTTTGGAATAATATTGTATCCTGCCTGTTTCAATTCGTATTGATGTTCAAAAATCCTTTAGTTTTTGTCTGTTCAATAAATGTTTATCCTGTTCGGCCCGTGACCTGAAGTGTGTTGAGTTTTGGCCCCCTGTGCGATTGAGTTTGACACCCCTGCTTTAAGGCCTTTCTAGTTTGCCTCAGGCCTCACCACAGAGTGTCCTGTAGTGTCACTCCTTCCATATTAGGTTTGAAGATTTAGGGGGAATATCTAGTTATGATTTTTCTGATTGATATTGTGATCACAACGTGTGTTGCGATATGATTTTTAAAAGTCAGACCTCAGTTCGATATTTACTGTGTAATATATATTTAAATCATGCGATGGGGCATTACTACCAGTCCTATTGTCAGGTCCATAAGTAATTTCATAATAATTTTGCCTCTGTACACCACCTCAATGGATTTGAAATATATTTATTGTATATTTTATTCGGCATAGAACAACTGAATATAGAGTAATAATCGCAAAACCTGTTGGTGCGTTATAGGGTAATGATCACAAAAGCTGTCCCTGATAAGTTTAATAAATAAAGTAATAGAAATAAAGCAATACAGCAGTTCCAATAAAAAAAAAACTAATAGGACCATTATGAAAACAGTCTTTGACATTGAAAAAGGTTGGTCGATCATATTCACAAGGCTGAGGAGCATTACTAAATGTTGCATGTTCTGCTGTTAAGTTAAATATAGAAACAATAATGGAAAAGAAATATTTCCAAATGAAAATCTTGTTACCTCACAGTGCCTTAGTAAGCTTTTTCATGCAAAGTAACCGTCGCAAAGGACTCTGAAATAGCAGTTTGTTTACTACTGCATATAACGTATGTCCTAAATTACTGCCTTTTGTGAGTCGCTAATTGTGCTGTTTCGATTTGAAACCAATTATTCATTCAGTCCTATTTCATAAAACATATTGTATACAGTACTCTTTATTGTTAAGCCTTGTGTATGTTGTGTATCTTGCCATGAGTAATAAGTAATCTCACCCATTGGTTATGATCCTTAGATTTAATCTATTGTGTGTGTTGTATGGATAATGACTCGCATGGTTTTATATGCCAAATTGCCAAAGACAAATGATCTTAATATTGTTGGGAGGAAAGCAAAGGTAAATCTTGGCATTTAATCCAGGTTTGCACACCCAGGACGTAATCAAACCTCATCATTCGTTCAGTCAATTCGAGAGCTCTTGCTATCGTTTATCCTGCAGCATCGTCTCTCAGTGGGAACAAGGATTCAATCTACAGCCTGGCGATGAATCAGATGGGCACAGTAATAGTATCTGGATCAACTGAAAAGGCTCGTCCCAATTCTCTTATTCTCTTTTCTTTGTAGATTCCTTAGTTTTTTTCATATGACTCGAATTACATGTGATTCTTTTGCGTGGGTCTTTTAATTCGGTGGGTTTGTGTGCGTGCACGCGTGTGGTTTCTCAGGTGTTAAGAGTGTGGGACCCGCGCACCTGTGCTAAGCTCATGAAGCTGAAAGGACACACAGACAATGTGAAGTCATTGCTGCTCAACAGAGACGGCACTCAGGTGCATGACTGGTTTTTTTTTTCTTAAGTATTTGGAGACAGAGTGCTGGAAATTTTAATGGTGTTTTGACCAGGAGGAACAGCTTTATGATGCAGTATATATTGATCTTGTACCTCTTTTTACATTTAGATCTGTGTTGTGTTTAACATTGCATGTAGTATTGCTTTTTTGCTGCACTATAGAAAGCATTATCAGAAGCATTATAATAAAATTAACTTTCCGCCCTGACCTGTGTTTAGTGCTTGTCGGGCAGTTCAGATGGTACGATCCGGCTGTGGTCCCTGGGACAGCAGAGGTGTATAGCCACGTACCGTGTCCATGACGAGGGAGTGTGGGCACTGCAGGTGAACGAAGCCTTTACACATGTCTACTCTGGAGGCCGGGACCGGAAGGTTTACTGCACAGACTTGCGGAATCCAGACATACGTGTACTCATTTGTGAAGAGAAGGCCCCTGTCCTAAAGGTAGGTGAGAGAAACTCTAACAGACAGTGTACATGTTCAGGAGGCTGGAGTTTATACACATTGTACATGCTTTTATGCTCACTAGGATTAGAAATTCTCTAGAATTATTGGCACGCTTGATAAAGATGCATTGATAAAAGGGTAATTGGCTTAATCTCATAATCTTGTTAATTAGCTTAATCTTATAATAAAAATAAGACCGAAATCTAATCGAATAAATAAAAAAACAAAACACAGTTGTTGGCACACCTAGAAGTTCTTTTGAATTAAATATAGCTGAGACATGTTCCCAGTTATATTTAGCTTTTTATTATGTTCACCATAATAAAAGTTTTTGCAAACTCTTAAACAGAGTTTCTTGTTTCATAGGGGTATAAATATGAGATGACACACAGGTAAAATTCCCTTACTTAATGGCTGTAAAATAGCTACTTCTGAAAATGTCTCTACTTTTAGTAATTGAGTAGTAAAGAAGTACAGCGGACCCTCTTCTCGCGAGCGCGTCGGACGGAGATCAAATCGACGTCCGAACTAAATTCCCAAACAGATTTTGTACCGACCAACGAATAAATCCTTGACTAACGTACAGAAAGCCATCCCACGATGCGCGGCACAAACATTCAGTTCCGGTCAAGGACTCATGGTTTTGTTGTGTTTTTCTGCATTTTTGCACTATAAGCCTTCATTATGCATTCCAAGAAAGTGAAAAATGGAAATGGTAATGAGAGTAAGAAGCTTAAGCGTATAACATTTGAAATAAATAAATAAATAAAGAATCGCAGAACATGAGAACCGCCACCATATCCCTCTGCCCCATCCACCTACGCCAGCGACTACGTATCCACTGCAAAGGGAACATGCATTAAAATCATCTGTTTATTTCATTTAGGTTTATTTTTCTGTAATTAAGGTTATTTTAATTTTATTCTATGTTTTATTGCCACACATAAACCCGTAATACACGTTAAAAACATGTTTTTGAGGGCTGAAACACATTAATTGTATTTACATTTATTTCAGTGGGAAAAATTGATTCGGATTGCGAACGGAGTCTCGAAACGGATTAAGTTTGTGAGTCGAGGTCCCACTGTAATTAAGAAGTTTAGATAACAATAAACTCTTTTGGGTTTTCTTTTCCCCTGGATTTTCTCCCTAATTTATTCCTGGCCAATTCCCACCCTTCAGACAGCTCTCCCATATCACACGACAGCTATCAACCAGGGAGGATGAAGGCCATCATGTGCTTCCTCCGAGGAACATAAAGCTGACCACATCTTTTTAACATTTTTGATTCTTGCACACATGTCTGTGGTATCACAGGGTATTTGAACTCACGGTCTCCAGATGATAGGGTGAGCATTTTTCTATTGGGACCTTCAGGAGCGAGTTGTAATGAATTTGCTAGAAAGATGACACGAGTGTGTTTTATTCCCGCACACACTGAGGAATATGATCAGACGGACAGAATTTTCTCCAGTGATCACAGCTGGAGATTTGCAGAAGATTTGTATTTTGAGGTCGCCAAGCCTCTGAACTTCTAAAAGGTGCCAACTTCATGTTTTTAAAAAATAATAATAAAAAATTTGAAGACGTTTATTTCATCTAGCAACATGTAATCGCATGGAACTTGCTAGATGCTATGGGAACTTTTACTGGATCTGGGTTCTGTGGTCAGATGTGACAAAAAAAAAGCTTGTTTTTGGCAACAAACACTGAAGGTGGGTTTGGTGTAGGATGAAGGATGATTCTACACAAATGAACCTGATCTCCATTGTTGAAGGGTTCTGGGGCAGGGTTTTTTTTTTTTTCTTTTCTTTTCTTTTTTTCTTCCCCCTCTAAATGCCCTGGAAATTTTGTTAGGATACATAGCATCATGGACTCCTTTAAGTGCTGGAAGGAGCAGAGGTGGTAGTTGAATCTTACAGCAAGACAGTTACCAAAAATATATAAAATGCCCACAAAAATGGTTCAATTACCACAGAATCAAGCTTTTATAACAGCAATCCCAGTGAGGTGAGGTGAGCTGAAAAAGAGCATCCAAGAGGACGGAGGATCTTGGAGAGATTCTATATTGAAGAGTGCTCTTGGGGTCTTTGGTCTGTATTAAAAAGGCTTAAGTATGGGAAAGGTAGGGAAGGATGTCGGCAAAGTGAGGCTGACATGATGACATCTGTATTCCCCCCCAATAGATTCACTGTGAAATGTACCTAATATTGTTGAGGGTGCCAATAATTCTGGAGTTCTCTGTATAATTATTAAAAATTTTCTTAAAATTGTATAGACATGTTGCCAGTGTTCTTTTCCACTGTCCCAAGAGTGCCTCGATCTTAAGTAACGTGCTAAAGTGAAATACAAAGACTTTTGTTAAAGCGAAAAAAAAACAGGTGTGGAGAGAAAACTGTTTAGAGTGTAGTTTGAAGAACTGTATCTATGTGCGAAGAAAGTAAACTTGCTGAATGTATATTTGGCCTTGGACAGATGGAGCTGGACAGGTCAGCGGACCCACCATCGGCCATCTGGGTCTCCACAACAAAGTCCACCGTTAACAAGTGGGTGAGCACAGCTGCTTTCTACAGTGACGTGAATGAAGACACCACCTGCCCCAGCTGTTCCTGACACATCATATAGACTCGCTCTGCTAAACTTTAATCACCCTTTTACCTGTTCTTTTCTTTTACTTTGAAAAGTTCCACTTGTTTGGATAGGATCCCTAGTGAATAATGTTTCATCGTGTGCTGTTATAAATGATTAATTCTAATCTGATGGCACGAATTACGAATGGTAATCTCTGGACTGACTCACAAGGTCAAGATTGGACACCGTGTCCCACTAGTGCACATTCTGTCACCCACTTAAGATTCTCTGAACTTGAAACTGTAAAAAGCAAAAATCTCAGCATCATAATGTCTTTGTAAGATCTGAGCCTTGAGCCTGTGAGCCTCAATTTTCATTTAATCTCTATTACCCTGCAGTCTCTAAAGGGCATTCACAATTTCCGAGCATCTGGCGATTACGACAATGACTGCAGTACTCCCCTGACACCACTGTGCACGCAGCCCGATCAGGTTATTAAAGGTAAGCGTCTTACTGCACACTGCACAATGCATTTATTCACTTTCCATACAGTTGTGTACCGATGGTTGTGCGTTTTGTCCAATATGCAGTTTCTATGAATGAAGCCGTGTCAGATTTATTCTTAGGCTGCTGCTGTCTGTGCAGCTCTGTCTGTAAAACCGGCTTCTTGTTTACATAATGTGTTCTCCAAAAACAAAAACCCCAAAACCTAAGCATTTTTAGAAAATTAATAACTTTTCTCTGTACTTTGGGGACATATGTTTATGTTCGATTAAAATAGAGGTGTCAAAGTACTGTATGTTGGATTTGTTTTCCTGGACAATCATCCATGTATATAGTCATGCAGTTTCTCCAGTAAAAGTCTTTAGTGGGTATTTGATGCCTTATAAATCTAGGGTAGTTTCAGGCCTTTTCGATGGTTTTTAACATTTTTGTCGTCTTCAACCCTGTACATGTGAAACTATTAATATTTCCATGTTTTTAGGCAAAATTTTCCATTGCCTGGTGATTTCATAATGACAACACACTCTCAGTACCTTAATTTGTCCTCTAGGTGGAGCCAGTATAATTCAGTGCCACATTCTGAACGATAAGAGACACATACTCACCAAAGACACCAACAACAACATAGCGTACTGGGACGTGTTAAAGGTACGAACTGTTGCATTTTGGGTGATTTTCTTTGCATCCCAAAATTGTCACGGTGTCGTGGTTACTCATCCGTACTCCTCACGCAGGCATGTAAAGTTGAAGATTTGGGAAAGATGGAGTTTGATGAGGAGATCAAGAAGCGGTTTAAGATGGTTTACGTGCCTAACTGGTTCTCTGTGGATCTTAAAACGGGGGTGAGTCACATCACTGTGTACGAATGCTTTGTGTCATAACTTATTGAAAAAATGATATTCCTTTTATCTACCTTATGTTAACAATATGCAGAATGGTACATAGTATTGTATTCACAAATATACAGTGTTTAACACCAATGAGGCTTTATTTATTTATTTATTTATTTATTTACTTACTTACTTACTTACTTACTTTATAGATGCTGACTATTACACTTGATGAGAGTGATTGCTTTGCTGCCTGGGTCTCAGCCAAGGATGCTGGATTTACCAGTCCAGATGGCTCGGACCCAAAATGTGAGTGTAGCAATATGTGTGAATAGTCATCTGAGAAGCACGTGTGAATAGTCATCTGAGATAAGCAGAGGTCAAATGTGTAAGTCACTTGCTTATCTTTGGCTGGTCATGTCCAAGGACTTTAACTTCCCTGTGCTATGATGCATCCATCCTTGACCTTTAACCCCTCCCTCTGTCTTAGTGAGTGTGAAAAATGTGTGTGACATATTGTATATTATGTGCAGGACATAAAAAAAGCATAGCTTTTCAATATACATATATTAAAAAAAATCTTAATTGTTTTTGTGAAACATCATTTCTGGAGTGTAAAAGCATAATATTTCCATTGAGAATGCCTCCTGACATCCTGGTCTCTATTGTACTTTGTAAGGTGCAGTTCAACCTCTAAGCAGCTAAGAGATTCATAAAATTTGTAAAACAGCGCTCCAGTTTGAAAGCGTATGGTTGCACTAAATTTTAACCTACATATGTTTGTGCAGTGGAACCTTGGTTTGCGAGCATGATCCATTCCGGAGACGTGCTCGTTATCCAAATCACTCATATATCAAAACGGGTTTCCCCATAAGAAATGATGGAAACTCAGATAATTCGTTCCACAAATATTTATATAAAAATGATTTAATACAAAATATAAAGTAAAAATATATAAAACAAAATAACCTGCACTTTACAAAATATAAAGTATATATACATAAAATAAAATAGCCTGCACTTTAGCTTTGAAAAGAATCATGGCTGGTGTGAGGGAGACGAGAGTGTAAAAACATGGAAACTGGAGTACAAACAAGAGTCACAACGTGAGCAAGGTAAACACTAGAACGTGGCTTGGCAATAGCGCAGGGAAATGCAAACTAATGCTTCGCAAACTTAGTGTTCATGAGTCAGTCTATTTATAGTCTATATAATTAGTGAGCAT
>JAQLOM010000032.1:20663533-20675935 GCA_030068315.1 Chrysichthys thysi
CAGCACCGCCTGGATGAAGCTGAGCAAATCGCCATGAAGGGTGGCAAGAAGCAGGTCCAGAAGCTGGAGGCCAGGGTGAGTTCATGAATTTTTATTATTAACACAGAATTCCCACATGCTATCTTGCATTGCTACAAAGACATGGTATTTTTTGTAGGTAAGGGAGCTGGAAAATGAGGTGGAGATAGAACAGAGAAAAGCCAGTGAGTCTGTAAAAGGAATCCGGAAATATGAAAGACGGATCAAGGAGCTAACCTACCAGGTTTTTTCTCTTTTCATTATGCCATTTGTCACTTTCAAAATATGTGAAACCTTGTGAGTAGAAATTGCTAAAAAAAAAATATATGTTATGTGCAGACTGAAGAAGACCGCAAGAATCTGGCTCGTCTACAAGACCTGGTAGACAAACTGCAGCTTAAAGTCAAGTCCTACAAGAGAACCACGGAGGAAGCTGTACGTGATCGAAATGAAACTGATGTACACTTTTAATTTGCATTTGTACCGCTGTTTGTGTTTAAAATTTTGTACATACTCTTTTCAGGAGGAGCAGGCCAACTCTCACCTTGGCAAGTTCCGCAAGCTGCAGCATGAGTTAGATGAAGCAGAGGAAAGAGCCGATATTGCGGAGTCTCAGGTCAACAAGCTGAGAGCCAAGAGCCGTGACATAAGCTCCAAAGTAAGCTCCCTTATCATCCAAATGCTCATGAGTGATAAATCCAATAAAATGCTCTTGTGTTTGCCTCATCCATTTGATATTGCACAAATTTAATAGTGTAGCAACATGGGCTTTATTTGTTGTTGTATATGATTATTCTTCAAACACTTAAAAAAATTCTAGCCTATAAAATTGGTTTATGAATAGTTAAACCAGTTGGATAAATCACTGAGTTACTCAGTGAAATACTCAGCAAGAAATTGTAAACAAAGTCCACATACAGTATGGCATAATAAACTAAATAATACAGTGTAAAAGTGAAAAAAGGAAAAAAAATCTCACTTTATAACTCCTGCTCTTGTCTTTATTTTCCTCTTACAGAAAAGCCACGATGAAGAGTGAGGAGATCACCTGATGCTCACTAAAAAAGCTTGTACCCTGTGGTTTAGTGCTCTTTGACACCAAAACCTGTAGTTGAATAGAATAAAAATTAGCAATGAACCCTTTGGCTGTGTTGTTTTTTGTTCTTCTGTTTTTTAAAAATTATGCCATGACACTTAAGACAAATAAAATGAGGGTAAAGAATTTGTTGGAGATATGTGCATGCTAAAAACATATATCAATTTAAATCTAGAACCTAATTAAAATTATAATTGCAATAAAAATAAAAAAAAATTAAAATTAATAAAATTGCAATTGGTAAATTGCCAATGTACTAAAAGACTGGAATATCTCCTAAAATATTATGTTCTCAAATACCTCTTTCTATTTTTGAAAGATAAACACAAACTGAGTACAATGAACACATACCGTAACTATATACAGTACCGTATTTACGTGAGCATTTATTTTCTTATAACCTGATTTTTTAAGTCATGTTCAAATTATTATCAAATTATTATTAGTCAAGTAAGTAAGTGACGTCCAGATAATCGACTGATAATATGGTACTCTTAAAAATGTTTATATATTCCATTACAATTATAATAGCAAACCTATAAGTTTATTATTAATTTACTACTAAACATAATAATATATTGTGTAATTGGTTAAAACCTTTAGGTCCCTTCATATTTGTTAAAATTATATTATATTATGAACTATTTTATGGAGCCCCTAAAGGGACATGGGCAAATAAACAATAAAAAACCTTTACAGTTACAGTTACTTTCAGAAACTTTCTTGTGCACACAAGAAACTGTAAAGGATTTTTTTTGGCCCATGTCCATTTAGGGGCTCTGTATTATTTTGAAACTATAATTAAAAGAAAATGTGAGTTAAATATATTGAACCTAAGAGAAAATTATGGCAAAATGTCATTGTTTTATAATTTAATATAGCTGATAATTGAGATAGCATTATGAATTCCATATAAAACATACCATTACTTAAAATATCTATCTACTAAGCCAAATTAGAATTGTAAAGGCTGCGTCAAATACTAGAAAGAAAATTTTAACTAATGTCAAATCTATAACGTTGTCAGGCCTGTAGCTACATTGCAGAAATTTCCAAAAAAAATGTTTCTTCAAATTTTCTTCTTTTTCTAAATTATTATTCCATATTGTAAATTATGACTAAACAGATTACCTGGTACATTAGCATACAAAAAAATACATTCAGGCAATTGCATAACTAGAACAATGGTATTATTCAGATTGGGAAGTTAAAAATCTCCTCGTGAATAGTGAAATTCTCCATATTCTGTACAGCTGACAGCAGAAAAGTAGTGGTATGCAAAGCCTTATAATACTATCAAGTGATGTATGATCAAACTTTCACTTAAATATATTTATTGAGTAAAAAATGGTAAAAGAAGTAAATGTAAACAACAATTTGATAACTTGTGAACAGTGAATAATTAATTAAAGATAATGGTCAATCCTAGTGATGGTGATGCCATTTCAGATTATTCAAACTGTAAATAGATCCCAAGATTGGAAATCCTGGATTGGAATTTTTATTTCCACTCAAGACAGGGGAGGGGGTCATAGTATTTATCATGTAATCATGTATCATCCATAAGGGGCTTTATGAAAATATCACATAATATTTATTGTATGAGCTTGTTAATACAAGATCTCAACAATGCATGGATGTGGAAATTAGCACTATTGAGCATTTGTGTAGTTTACTGTACTTCATACTTTATATGACCACCATCATATTGGAACAAAATGTATATTTTTGATCAAAAATCTCATTAAAGTATAATATTATTACAGAGAAGGGGATCAAGAATGGATTGATTTGTCAGTTATATTTAGATATTTATTCTCCATTCCAGTCTTTATTGGTAACTAACTCTGAACTACTTACCCTATAGTTGTACTTTTAATACTAAAGAGTCTCCATTTTGAGGTATGAGTCTCTATAGTATGACACCATGTTTGAAAAACAATAAAAAGTCTAAGACAGTTATTTCCATGTATTATATTCTAAAAGTGTGCATAGATTTATTTTATTTTATTTTAGCTTATTGGTAGACTTAGCAATAATAAATCAGTATCATCAAATAGAAAAAAAATTGTTAATTCTTAAACATATGTTTTGGAAGAAAGTCTATGAACAGGTCTCTTAGTGGTACATGTGTATATATAAAATGTTAATTATCATTCATTTGAAATCGTTATCATTTATGGAATAACATTAACAATAATTTTATCCCTAAAACATGCAGTAGCTTGTGATAAATTGGTATATCTACAAGCAGGCTTACATACAAGTAAATGACATGAATCACTGTAACATTTAGTTACACATTTAACTTGATTGAATATAATGGAGACACTTGCCTACATAATCATATGTATTGTCTTATTGCCTTGTTTTTTTATTTGTGTAGAATGGAGAATGGTTTGCCTACTAAGTATGACATTGTACCTAAATGTAATGCCAATATTTAAATAAAAACCAATCATTTTCAAAATAATGAAATTGTCTCAAAAAGCCTTGCATATTTTGACAAAAAAAAAAAAATCATAAATGCATGTTTTATATCAGCAGAGGAATGACTAAGAAGCAATCATAACATTCTACAGAAATAGAGGCAGAACAGGCAGCATTTTGAACTAAAACATTAATTCTATTAAACAGGCAAACGTTCCAAAAGTGTCCCACAAATACTTGAATTTATTCAAATGCACCTGTGTGATGAACAGAAAGAAGAAGGACCTACCTCCCTGAATAAACAGACTCTGTGTGGGCTCTGTTGGTGGGAATGTGCCATAAAAGGTATGATGGACATTTTACAGGTGGTCATGGACATGGAGACGCTTTCTTCATCAGTTTGTTCTCTGTTCAAATGTTGCAGCATCCTGATAGATCCCAATTTGCATACACTAGGGGAAAAAAAAAGAAAAAACAGCAACAAAAGCACCCATGTTTTACTTCTGGGACAATAGCATGCACTTGAATGTTTTGGACAGTTGTCTCACCTTACAAAATACACATTTCCATCTTTTCTAGCCTGGAAATGAACACGTCTGCAAAATAGGCAAATTTATATCAAGAGAAACAAGGAGTTGCTAGATGCTCTGAAGGTTACAGTATATCTGAGTTGCCTTGGCGTTGTTCAAGGTGATAAGGAAGCTAATAGGATAGTGTTTATTAGAGGAGGAGTCTGCAATGAGCAGCTGAGAATTTGAGGAGGGGGTGGATTAAAGATTGTTAAGATTAAAGACCTTAACATTATTTTCCATATACTTCCTCTTGTGTTTGGGCAAAAGGAACTATTTGCAGTCAGTTTAAATCATTCCTATTAGCCACATTGTTTTAATTACACAAAGGGAAGCATCTGAACTTTTGATAGGACGTACATTGTTCTCCCCCCAGTTGGCCATGTAATAAATAGTCTATAGACTATAAAGCCCACAAGGCTGCCAAAACTATAAGTAGATATTTTATTTATGTGATTGGAGACCTTTACTAGTGGAGCATCTGCTCCAGGCATATAGGGCATGAGCTGTTCTTCTCAATCAGCTAAAGGCACTCAGTAGGAATTTCACAGGGTTATCTTTGTACTCAAGGACAATGGGGGGCAGACAGTTCAGTGTAAACAAGACTATGACAGTGGTATGTTCTTCAGTCATCTGAGAAATAATATCTATAGAGTGTTGACAGTATTTTCTCTTAGTAATTACCTTATAAACATAATGGTATGTCAATATAGCTTTGATCACCACAGATTATTAGGTTGTACGGGCATATTATTTGGTTTTTAGTATTATTCCGTAATAATAGACAGATTATTTTCATTTCTACCTTCGATAGAATAATCAGAATGTCCGTTTTTTTAAAAAGATAACATCAAGTTACAAAGAAAATCAGAAAACAACAAACTGTTTTTGAAACGTCCTTCAGCAAAGCACGTCTGCAAAATGTCTTTTATTTCAAAAACTTTACGCAGTCTAATCATTTTGTGTCCGTGCCAACTTGATCTAAAGAGGGATAAGGGAATGTGGAAACATAATTAACACTTATTGCTGTTGACTTGCACCTTGTACTGAGCTTCTTCTCTTCACTCACTTACTTTACCCCTCAACTGTCCATGCACAGCATGCCTTACTATTAATCTTGAACCCCTTTATCACCTTGTAGTGTTAACATATGTGACACACTCAAGGACATAATGAAAAAAAAAAAGGCATCTCAGATATTGGAAGACATGAGACATGGTCAAAGATGAGATTCTACAGTAACTTGATAAACAGCCAACACCCAAGACTATTGATGCCTCCTGAAAAAAGGCATCAATTTTTACGCACATCATCACTGTAAGTAAAAAGTGGCTGTTAAGACTTTACATTTAACTTTACAATTAACACTTAATACTACTGCAGCATATTGAATGACATGACACGTTACTTATTTCGAATAATCACTGTAGTTCTAACATGTCTCTTAAGACCTTACAATTAACTTAAAATTAGACTAAAATGCAAAGGCAAGTGGATAATGTGTGCAGCAAATTTGGCCCCCGTGAACATCCTTAGAAAAAGGTCACACAGCCAAAAAGACAATACGTAGATGGCCGTGGACATACAGGCTGTACAAGCTGTTCTTCTCAATCACCGAGAAGCACTTGGCAAGAATTTCACAGGGTTATCTTTGTCCTCAAGTGTGAGGGAAAGGAAACAATGCCATTTCAACACCACGGGGTGGAGTGAAACATTCGCACCAGCTGGAGAATGACCTTGGTGTGCGTTTCCAATCAGAGACTGAGCTGATGTCTCTAATAAGGCAAGCAAAACACCTGTTACAGCTACACGGGAACATAAACATAAGATATGACACAGAAACAACCTCTAGGTGTGCTTCCGTTTCACAGTAAGACTTAAAAGTTAAAATAAATAAATAAATAAATAATGATAACGATAATGATAATAAGAAGAAGAATCAGTCACTGTTCTTATCACCTCGTTGTCATATTTATGGCCACCTCCAAAAAGACTGGGCTGATAAATTCAGATGAATATAGCTGCATGTAATTTACTACAATAATTTCATTTTGCTTATGGTATGTGTGTAAAATTACACATGAATATTCAAATTATTACCCTAAAAATATCTATACACATATTGTAATAACTGTCTGACCTTAGGCTGAACTGCTGTCAATGTTTGCATTTTTTTCATTTTTTCCCTCTTATGCATTACATACCTGGCATTGCCTCTCGAGTCCTTTATGACTTCTGAAGGAACCCTTGCTGACATCAAATACTTCAACAAAACACACCAACCCCCCTCTGTGCTATCAGGTCCCTTACCATATTGAGACAGGACAATGCATTACAGTATATGGTGCCAGCAGCCATATTTAGAGGAGCTTTTGCATTATAAAAGGGAGAGAGGAACGACTCACTAAAGGTTTGCACAAATTGTGTCATCTAACGGTGAGTTGTCTGAGAAGCCCAGGACTCTCTTTAGAGCATCACGCTCCATTGCTTTTTTAAGAGAGAGTCTTTATTTATTTATTTATTTATTTATTTATTTGTTTGTTTGTTTGTTTGTTTGTTAATTAATTAATTAATTAATTAATTAATTAAAATGACAGAATTAAAAGAATTTAGACATAGGTTTTAAGAGTCCTGTATCCTTTATACAGATGCTGATCACAGTCTAAAACCTAGCTGACTCAGATGTTACATTGATTCATATTATAATTCTAATTGTGTCATCTCAGGGCAGAGTACCATCAACTCTTGGAGAGGTGAAACAGCAAAGGTAAGTGGATTAAAGACTGAGCTTTACTGACACAGCAATATAAAGTAGTGTATAGATGATGAATTAGATTTTAATGTTCTTGAAGATTAAAATTTAATGTTCTTGAACCAATCAGCAAGTAAAAGATGGGGGATGCTCAGATGGCAGAGTTTGGGGCTGCTGCTTCATATCTGCGAAAGTCAGACAAAGAGCGACTTGAGGCCCAGACTCGGCCCTTCGACATGAAGAAGGAATGCTTTGTCCCCGATGCAGAGGAGGAGTACCTTAAGGCAACAATCGTCGGTCGGGATGGTGACAAAGTCACTTGTGATACTAGTAAGGGAAAGGTAAGGGCATTAAATCATTCCAGAGAAAAACACTGATATGTGAAACAATTGATTTGCACCTGTAAATTGTGTTTGTAAATGTAAAAAGGAAAGAAACAAAGTCTTAATTTACTTTTTAGTTGTTGTTTTTTTTCAACAATAAACTCAATCCAACATATAATAGAAAATAGCACTGCTTATAAAGGACTGTTCTTCCAACATGTAACTATCATATATGTAACCACAACTAAAGCTACACCATTCTATTGAAATAATATTTAAATACCGAGGAAAACAAAAACATGATTACCAGAAATATTTTCAAAAGTTAGAAATTAAAAATAACTTAGAACAAAAGTTATTTGGCCACCATAAAATATGGTATGCTCTGTACATACAATATACTTTTCTTTGCAGACTGTGACTGTCAAGGAATCAGACATTCACCCTCAGAACCCGCCAAAGTTCGATAAAATTGAGGACATGGCGATGTTCACCTTCCTGCATGAGCCTGCTGTGCTGTTTAACCTCAAAGAGCGTTACGCAGCCTGGATGATCTACGTGAGTCTTGCATGTGCACTTCTCCACTCATACAGATTATTTAATGTCACTCGTACAGACTAACATCTATTTCGTAAGCTCTGAAGACAGCAAACATTGGTTTTCTTCTTCACAGACCTACTCGGGACTTTTCTGTGTGACTGTCAACCCCTACAAGTGGCTGCCAGTGTACAACCAGGAAGTTGTCCTTGCCTACAGAGGCAAGAAGAGGAGTGAAGCTCCTCCTCACATCTTCTCCATTTCTGATAACGCCTACCAGTACATGCTTGCAGGTAAATACACCCTATTTGAAATGTCGACTGTGCTTTTAGTGATGATAAAACCATAATTTGCTAAGTACTTGCATCATCTGTGGTTCTATCACCTCAAATCTGTACATTTTTGGTTATAATTTAAAACCTTTTTGTTTCAGACAGGGAAAACCAGTCTATTCTCATCACGTAAGTTCCTAAAGCCAATATACTGTACATATACTATACACAATATACAGTACTTACAATACATTTATGCAACATAATTGTACTAAAACAAAATTCTTTTGATAGTGGAGAATCTGGTGCTGGGAAGACCGTGAACACAAAGAGAGTCATTCAGTACTTTGCTAGTATTGCTGCTGGGGGTACTGCCAAGAAGGATGCCAATGACAAGAAGGTTGAAAAATAAAAAAGCATGCCGTCAAAATGTTCATAACACAACAAAGTTTACATAACACCTACTTTACATAACAATATTTGTTTCATGTTTTGTTAACCAGGGTACTCTGGAGGATCAAATTATCCAGTGTAACCCTGCTCTGGAAGCCTTTGGCAATGCGAAGACTATCAGAAATGACAACTCGTCTCGTTTTGTGAGTGACTATTGTTAATAGTAATGTGCTTTATCACTTTCTAATACCATTTTCATGTCTTATGGCATTATGCATAATATATAATTATAACTTCCTAATAGGGCAAGTTCATCCGAATCCACTTTGGTGCCACTGGCAAGCTTGCCTCTGCTGACATTGAGACTTGTAAGGGCATTCATTCAGTAAAGTAATTCTTTGAATTCATTCATTATTTTTCAACATGTGAGCATTGTGAGTACTGTATGTGGTCACCATTTGTCTTGTTACTCTGGGCGTTACAGATCTTCTAGAGAAGTCCCGTGTGACTTTCCAGCTCAAGGCTGAGAGAGACTACCATATCTTCTATCAGATCTTGTCTCAGAAGAAACCTGAGTTGCTAGGTCAGCAAGAAATATGAACATTAATAATGAAGTCAGTACATTTCAGTACTAATATGTATGTATACCTGTTACAAAAAGATCCTTCTCTCTTTCCTGTTACAGAAATGCTGCTTATTACTGCCAACCCTTATGACTATGCCTTCATCTCCCAAGGAGAGACTCAAGTAGCCTCTATTAATGATGCTGATGAGCTGATGGCTACTGACGTACGTGAAATAAAACATTTTCCAAATAGTTTGGTAACTGAATGGTAACTGAGGGTTCCTAAATTTTAACAGTACTGTCTATGCTGATGTATTACTGAGGAACAGGTAGCTGCTGTAATAGGCTTTGTTTGTAAGACAGACACTACAAATCTTTTGCTCTAGGAAGCTTTTGATGTGCTGGGATTCACCCAAGAGGAAAAGAACAGCATCTACAAGCTGATTGGTGCCATCATGCACTACGGCAACATGAGGTTCAAGCAGAAACAGAGAGAGGAGCAGGCTGAGGCTGACGGCACTGAGGGTCAGTGAAAACACAACTTTATTTCAGCTGTGATGATATGAATAACCAAAGTGTTTTCTAACTTTGTATATTGAGAGATTTTTACCTACTGAGATGAAACTATGTGATGTATATGAGGCATCTAAAATGAACTGACAATAATTTAATTTCTGGTTGGTCCTTATTTGTTTTATAACACTAGATGCTGACAAATCCGCTTATCTGATGGGCCTGAACTCTGCGGATCTCATTAAGGCTCTGTGCCACCCCAGAGTCAAAGTAGGAAATGAATGGGTTACCAAAGGGCAGAATGTCCAGCAGGTAAAAAAAAAAATGCATTTTTGACAAAATACACATGCAGTTCTGATGCAGAAACTAACATCACTTTCTCTTTTAGGTGTACTATGCTGTTGGTGCTTTGTCAAAAGCAGTTTATGAGAAGATGTTCCTTTGGATGGTTGTAAGAATTAATCAATCTCTGGACACCAAGCAGCCTCGCCAGTACTTCATCGGTGTGCTGGATATCGCTGGATTTGAAATCTTTGATGTGAGTTTTATTTATCTTCTTTTACCATTGCAAAATGTTTATTATTATTTATTTTTTTTTACTTTGTATAATTCACATGTGTCAATGATACCTCATTTCTACTGCAGTTCAACACCTTTGAGCAGCTGTGTATCAACTTCACTAATGAGAAGTTGCAGCAGTTTTTCAACCACCACATGTTTGTGCTGGAGCAAGAAGAATACAAGAAAGAGGGCATTGAGTGGGAGTTTATCGACTTCGGCATGGACTTGCAGGCTTGTATTGATCTCATTGAAAAGGTAAATTTAAATGTGAGATTAAGACATGAGTTTTGAGATAAAAGGTACATTTGACAAACAGAGTTTGGTTAGATAAACTCATTCTTATTCATTTTTGTCTCTGTAGCCTATGGGTATCATGTCCATCCTTGAAGAGGAGTGCATGTTTCCCAAAGCCAGTGATGCCACATTCAAAGCTAAGCTTTACGACAATCACTTGGGTAAATCTGCTAACTTCCAGAAGCCCAGGGTTGTGAAGGGTAAACCAGAGGCTCACTTTTCCCTAGTTCACTATGCTGGCACTGTTGACTACAACATTAACAACTGGCTGGTGAAGAACAAGGATCCCCTGAATGAAACTGTTGTGGGTCTGTACCAGAAGTCCACCATGAAATTACTCAGTCATCTATTTGCAAACTATGCTGGTGCTGATTCAGGTAAGATGACTCAGATGACTCAGCATTGTCATAAAGTAACAAACGTTTAAACTTAAGATTTCATTGTGTTATAAGACAGATGTGATAAAGTCATGCATTTTGTACTTACAGCCCAGGAATCAGGCGGAAAAGGAAAGGAAAAGAAAAAAAAGGGTTCTTCTTTCCAGACTGTGTCTGCCCTTCACAGGGTGAGATAACAAATTTGTATTTTTTTTAACAGAAAGGATTACATAGGTATAAATGCCCTATAAATATAAAAGTACTTTCTATGTGATCAACTTTGGACCCCTAGACCATTATCTACAATATCTATAACAGTATAATTTAGTATAACATACCCTTCATACTCTGTCTTTAGGAGAATTTAAACAAGCTGATGACCAACCTGAGATCAACCCATCCTCATTTTGTGCGCTGCATCATCCCCAATGAGACCAAGACTCCTGGGGCCATGGAAAATCCTCTAGTAATGCACCAGCTGCGCTGTAATGGTGTGCTGGAGGGCATCAGAATCTGCAGAAAGGGCTTTCCTAACAGGATCCTCTATGGTGACTTCAAACAAAGGTACCTTTAGGTGTCCCATTAATTTGATGCTTGAAACACAAAGAGTCCCTTTATCATATGATAACTTTGAAACCCCAATTGTTGAAAATAAGACAAAGACAATTTAACAACCCTGAGGACTATGGACTTGCCAGTATTAAGCAGACTTATTCATTGGTCTACAAAAAAGAAAAGAACAAACATTTGAATTTCTCTACCAGCAGCACACTTGAAACTGATCAATATTATTATTTTATCATTTTTAGATACCGCATTTTAAATCCTTCTGCCATCCCTGAGGGGCAGTTTATTGACAGCAGAAAGGGAGCAGAAAAGCTCCTGGGATCCCTGGACATTGACCACAACCAGTACAAGTTTGGCCACACTAAGGTACTATTTTGTAACAAGTAAAGAATGTTTCATGCAGAATGGAGGAAAAGTACATCTGCCCAAATTTCATCATTATTATGCATTTTCTTCCATTTTTGTTTATGACTTAAATCACAAAGGTGTTCTTCAAGGCTGGTCTCCTGGGTCTCCTTGAGGAAATGAGAGATGACCGACTTGCTCTCATCCTGACTGGTATTCAGGCCCGGGCTCGTGGTCTTCTCTCGAGAATTGAATTCCAGAAAATTGTTGAGCGGCGGTAATTTTATCTGTTGCCTTGTTCACACTAGAGTGAAAATTTGGTATTACGTCACTTACAAATAGCCTAAAATTTGCTGTGTGACCCTGTAGGGATGCCCTCCTAGTGATTCAGTGGAATATCCGTGCTTTCATGGGTGTCAAGAATTGGCCTTGGATGAAACTCTACTTCAAAATCAAACCGCTGTTAAGGTCAGCTGAGGCTGAAAAGGAGATGGCCAACATGAAGGAGGAATTCCTGAAGCTGAAAGAAGCCTATGCCAAATCTGAAGCCCGCAGAAAGGAGCTTGAGGAGAAAATGGTCTCACTTCTCCAAGAGAAGAATGACCTGCAACTCCAAGTCCAGGCTGTGAGTTCACAGTTATTATTGTGCCATTTAACATTATGCCAAAAGTACAAAGTTCAAACCAAAAATGTATACATTATAATGGATGTATAAACAGGAGCAAGACAATCTTTGTGATGCTGAGGAGCGATGTGAAGGTCTGATTAAGAACAAGATCCAACTTGAAGC
>JAQLOM010000032.1:20709000-20726758 GCA_030068315.1 Chrysichthys thysi
CTTTGGCCTTCATCTGGACAACCTGCTGCCGGAGGGTTTCAGTCACTTTAGAACGACTCGACATCTTACAAAGTCATTGATAACTGGAAAGTTTGGCTGCCAGTTAAATAGGGTTTGTCAGATAATGAAGGAAATTAGTACCAGCTGCCAGATTAACACCAATAACTGGGAGGTATCTGAAAGTGTTCTCCAATTTTGATCACTGTTTTTTTTTTTGCAAATATCTCGTTTAAGTTTTTTATACTGTGCTTCTGAATTTATGTAACTCATGACAAATGGTTAAAACACTGCTCTTTTTCCTCCTGTTTGGATCAAATAGGAATACATAGTGACCTTGACAGTTAGGAAATTGTAGGTTCTTGTCCAATTTTGATCTCCACTGCATATTCGGACATAATTCAAAGCATTTAGGCTATTTATTTTGTGACACACAGGAAAGAACACATAAAATTGTTATCCCAATCATATCTTTTGCCAACATTTAATTTACACAGAGCAGAAAGAAAATTTCAGGAAAGCACTTTCTCCTTGTAAGGATTCACCAATTATATCCTATGGATGTCCCAAGAATCTACAGGAAAATTTTAGTCAGTCATTCTAAATGCATGCCAGTGAATTCCAGCTGAAAATCTGCTACAAAATCCTTCTTTGAAAAGGTGAATAAAGAAAAATACACAAAACTTGTGGAGCAGAAATCAATGCAACCTGCTTAGCTCATTAATGTTAACTGATACCAAATATACAAAGACTTGCACACTTATGCTCACCACAAGCAAATCTAGTTGCAATCTGGGAAAACAGTTGTAAAAAGTGCACTGGTGTCTGGGCAAGATTTGAATAAATAATGCAAATCACTTTTCTAAAACTCACTTTTACAAATCTGTAAAATGCAGTGTTAAAATCTCTCATTTCACAGGATTTTCATGACTGTATGAATCCTGTTTAGATCCCTGAAGAATGACCCTATCTATTCAAGGCACATTTGTAAAGATGATAAACATGATAACAAAAGGACAATTAAATCATACTTGGTTCAATTGGAGAGCATGTTAATCTCCAAGACACACACACACTTAATTACCCCGTTAAAGAATCACATGTAATAGCCTGTAGTCATGGAATAAATTGGCAGCATGAAATAAAAATGCTGTGTGCACCTGCATCTTCCCATATCCATCAGACAGACAGTATATTAACAAACTTGAGTGAAACATATTACAGCTGATGAAACAGGGGTGAAAATAGGGGTTCACATTGTCAAGCTCTAATAATTCTCCCTTCTCAATAAGCAGGAGAACCTTTCACTCTGCATAAAACCATATTTTACCAGACTTCTTGTAGAAATATTTTAATAATATATGATTCTCGGCAGTATGCAAACTGGCAAATTAGCTTAAAGCTCTTTGATATTGAATTACTGATCAGTTAGTCAGTAGCAACCACTTCCCACTCAGCAAAAATTTACACGCACGCACGCACACGCATGCACACAGCTACAAACAGTTTTAGCACCTCAGTTTAGTTTAAAAGAAAATAAATGGACACAAACGGCCCTCTTCCTTTTGGTAATTCCATGCGCCAACTTGGAATGGAAACTTGGTGAGAACTGTGATAACTGTAGTTAGGATATGCTCCAGTGAGGCAAACATCTTCATTTCAGAAGTCCTGCAGAATCGCGCAACATGCTTCTTGTATATTATAGCATCAGCCTGGAAACCCAGTTATATCATAAAATCTTGACATTTTCTGCAGGAAAACTACATGCTATCCGGAACTGAAATATGTTTCTCTTTAAACTTTCTCTGTGGCATATAGCTATCCAGAAAAGATTTTAGACATTTCTTTGGCAGGATAAGAGCCTTTTTTAAACAGACATTATATCTGCAGAATGCCTGAGCAAGGTTAGAAATTGTATATTAAAAAAAAAAATTATTTCAACAACATTTTGGCGAAATAAACTGAGTTTCTTAAAGCTACTGGCAGAGGTGGCAAGATATAGACCGGCAAGTCCAATTCTGGACAAAATCCAATTTTTCTGTTTACTAAAATTCAGCCAGTAATATGTAACAGGTTTTCCCAAGTTACCATACATATTGGCTAGGTTATCGTGTCCATTTTCCAAAAGAAGATATCAGCATTAATTATGCAGACCATTTTACATAAGATATAGAGATAAAGTGTCAATACTGTAAAAGTGGAAGAAGAAAAAATGGCTAAAGAAAAAGAAGAGGAAAAACCAAGAAACAGGCTAAACAGGAGGATAATGTAGCAAGCTGGTGAGTGTGTGGTATAGGGATTATGGAAGATGGGGTGAACTTACTTTGCCCTGGCTGGTCTCTTTGGAGAGGGAGCCCTGAGCCAGAGCATCCGTCTTGCTTTGAGATACTGTGACCTGGGGAGACAACCCCAAAGCCCCTGCAAGTCAGTTACTCACAACACAACAACTAGTCCTTTAATTCTGATCTCAGATCACTGCAAAACAACAACCTTAATCACATGAGAAGAAAATATGACAACCAAGAAAGGGAAATGGAATCAGAAAATCAGGGATTTAAAACGCATGCCTTACTGTTTTACTCAACATGCTCTGAAGTAAGACAACATAAGTGCTGACAGTAAAATGAATCATGCACTATATTGATACTACCAGTGACAGAAATTATGTGCTTGGCAAGTATTAAAGAGTAGCAATAACTAGTATTGTTTGGCAAAGACCAAGGAGAAATCTCAGCCAGGAAAAGTATTAATGGGATGAAAAGTAAGGAACAAAGAAATGGCATTACAAGATGGAGAAAATGGAGAAAATAAATTGTGACTATACTGGCAGTGATAAAGATAAGAGGCCATGCAGCACAGAATGTCTTGTGCACAAATCCAAACGTCATTAAAATTGGAACAATATAAATGACTAGATTAAGAAAAGCCTATATCTGTTTAAAAATAAAAAAAAAAAGGTCATAATTAAACAGAAGCACAAATATCTCTTTGCATTCCTATCACTCAGACTTGTTCCTTTGTATTTGGTAACCAGATGGATTGTCACACTGCTCGTGATTGATTTCTGGGAGAACTGCAATTTGCAAAGAACCAGGCTCAAAGCCAAACCCAGTGTGGCCCAGTTATAAAAACAAGGAGTGCATTTCTGTGGTATCCCCTCACCTTGCCTCCTCCAGGCTGGTGTTTAATGTTGTCTGTAGAGCCAACCTTGGAGCGGATACTTTTAATTTCAGAGGCTGGAGCTGTTGCTGGGCGGCTGCTGGTTCTGGTGGTGGTACTAGCTGTTGTAGTAGTAGAGCTGACTCGAGGGGCACGGGGTACAGGAGGCTTCCTCTCTGGCACTGTGCTGGTTGTGCTGTTAGTGGCTGTGGTGGGTTTAGTGGTACGGGTGCGGGTTGCAGTACTACTGGTAGCAGTGGATGGTCTGGCCAATGTAGATTTAGGCTTGGTGGAGTCTGTGGTGGTGAATAAATAAAGGATGGGAAATATTAAAGTGGGGGGTGTAGACAAGAAGCCAGTGATGCATATTGTAGTTCACTAAAACATACTGCAAAAAACCAATATCTAAGCAAGTGAAGAGATCTTGAACATGGGCAAATGCAACGAATTGTTCTTATTACAAGATTATTCTAAATCGAATATAATATTATTCAGCCTGCTTGTGATCCTTTTCAAGTTTTCGAGTTCAGGTTTTAAATGTTCTTATTCTATTGGCTGATAATTTAGATTATTTCAAAAAATAAATGCTAAAAAATTAGAAAACCTATCTGGCAACAGAACAAGACCATTTCAGGTTTGAAATGAGTAAAAATAGGTTTACTAATCAGATTTTTGGTTTACTGTAAAACTAAATAAATTTGCTTACATTCAAGATGCACTACATGGCCAAAAATTTGTGGACACACAACCATCATACCCATATTCAATTGTTGAACATCCTGTTCCAGATGTTGTCCACTCAACAAAGAAGGCTTTCCATTAGAGGTTGAAACATGGCTGTGGGTATTTGCCTGTTCAGCACAAGTGAAGTTCTCTGTGATGCTCAGGCGTTCACATACTTTTGGCCATGTAGTGAATATAAAAACCTTCACATTGCACATTTTAAGGCATGCACATTTCCAAATTCAACACCTTGCAAAGATGCTTCTTAACTGAATCTCAAAATTTCACATAAAATACTTACACAGCTAATCTGCTTTTCATTCCTTTCTGTTTATTACTTAATAACTTCAATCATTTGCACAAACTACGTTTCCATCTACATTTAAGTCATGTCATCTGCCTGTGCTATAATTCAGGCATGATGATCATGCAACTTTGCTGACTCTGTTGAGGCATGATAGTTGTTGTTACCTTGTATCACCATACCATCTCACTCCTTACACAACCGTTTTACTAAGAATGATGAGAAAAGCAAAAAACCAACAAAAGATGTGTGAGCATGTACGTGATACCGTCTAGCGAAATCAGTGGGGTCAGTGGAGAAGTATAAGAAATGTGCACAGCAAAACACATCTGACATTCAGCTTTGGCGTGCAGAATGTCACCTCAGCACGCATTGTTTATTAGACTGTTTCTTGAATGAGCTACAAAGACCATCTCTGGTACTTATGTTGGCAGCACAGAACATTAAAGTGCATCTCTAGTGACCACAAGAGCATCAAAATATGGAGTTGCATTAAAGTCGCCTGGTTGGATAAATCCAAGTTTGGACTAGCAACACTGGTGTGGGGATCTACCCTGTCTGGTGTCAGCAGTACAGACCAATAGTGACAGTTTGATTTGTGTGAGATTTTCTGTTTTCGGCACACATTAAGATCCAAGTGACAAACATCTGCATCGCAGGGTGCATCAAAACATGCTGCTGAGGATGTTCAAGCCATGCATGTAATGCCACAAAGTGTTTCCAGGAACAAGACTGAGAGCTTTCTTTGTGTCAGTAACCCACAAAGTCCTCAGAACTCAGCCCTATTAGGCATCTCTGGAACGACGCAAGAAGGACTGTAGGTAACAATCTAGTTTTCAGCAAGTGAACAAGGTATTATATTTACTGAAAACCAATCCAGTAAAGATGCTATCAAGCTGTTCTGAAGATTAAGAGAGTGGCAAAAATGATGCTATACAAGTGTCCTGAGACGGGCAACTCAATGCAGTGTTAATGTTAGAATCACGGAGTATAAATACTGCATATCAGAGAAAATCTTTCCTTGACTTCTATGTTTGCATCGGTCTTGCTCCAAATCTAGAACTGAATGTAGGAAGCTAAAACGCATGATGAAAAATTCACGATGCTGTACCTGTGGTCTTCAGAGTACTTGGTTTCTTCTCCTCCCCTGTTTTGTTCTCAGTCTTTGTAGCTGCATAGAACAATGTCAGGCCATGTGTCAATCATTTCTTTTTCTTGTGTACTCAAAATGTCACATGATTCAATAATTAGACAGAAAGACTTTTAATTATGGCCCTGAAATCCAGTACTTCAGCCTAAGATAGACTCACTCAGAGCGCGCCGTGCTGTGGGGGCACTTGACGTGGTGGCTTTGCTCACTGCTGTGGTAGATGTACCATTCTTGGAGGCTGTGGACCTGGATGGAGCAGCGTGGGACTTTGGCACTGACAACTCTGCGGCCGTCTGAACAAGAGGCAAAAACACTGCAGCTAAGACAGAGTACGACAGCTATTAAGAACTACATGAAGTATTTTAGAAGATGCAAACCAGAAAATAACAGTTAAGACCCGGCTTTGAGTAGCTTGGCCTTGGTTTAAAGAAACTGACCGTACCATTTTTAAAATGTCTTTAGCAATCACAGTTACTGAGGTACCTTACCTAAAAACGATGGCAGAAAATTCCCTTTTATATATTCATATTTATCTGCATGTAACCTACATGTTTATAAAGTCTTTTAGAACTATATACAAGAGTACTCAGTTAAAAACCAGGAACAAAATACTTGGGGACACTGCAGGTACTGTACATTATAATAATATACAGCACATGCATGCAGTAAATTTGAATACAGTAATTTAAGCAGATGTGTAATGGATGAATGTTGATAAAGGCACGGCAAATGAAAAACAAACAGGTCAGTCATGCAAACAAAAGGTACAAGGAAGTAGGGTAGAAGTGCTCTTTAGTCTTCAAAGACACTAATAATTCTCCTGGAGAGAACACAGGGACTTACCTTAGGCTTGCCCTCACTGGGCACTGCGGCTGTGCTGGAGAGACGGCTGGCAGCCGAAGCAGGACGCTTGGTGCCAGCCGTGGTTGTGGGTGCCTTTGGCACGGGTGCTTTTTTGCTGAGGGTAGCTGAGGTGGTAGTTGTGGAGGTAGGGGCAGGGGTTGGGCGCTTAGAAGTAGATGCAGCATTGGACACTGAGTTTGGCCGGGCCTTGGACATGCTCGGTTTGGTTGTTGTGGTAGCAGGCTGCATGGATGGACGGCAAACCCAAAAAATGGAAAGCAAAGGAGTAACAAAAGCATAAAAGGACAAATAATAGCAGCAGGACACAAGCAGCTGGAGGAGTGTTAAGACACCTGATGTACCCTGTAGTGCAATGTTATAATGTTCAATCTTTGTTGTCTTTAATAGCTTGGGTTCCACCGTGTTTTGCTTACATTTGGTCCTTATTGCTTTTTTTTTTTTTTTTTAGCAAAGAACTTATGATTTATTTGATAAAATAGCAAGTAGCAAATTTTTAAAATGTTGACGGAAGCCAACACAATAGCGTCACCGCGTCCTCAGTAAGTAGGGTATGTGCTTGTCTCGGTCACGCTTGCAATGGTTATTTGAGGTTGAGCCAGTCTGCTGCCCTGTACATGTTACTGTACCCAGCCAAAGACTTTCAAGGCTTTAGGTTTTGTCAAGGTAACAAACACAACAGGTTTCTAAAAGTTGTGGTGAGATTCTGACTTGACGAAAGAGCCTATTTTTTTCAGTCTACAAGCTGATTGGGACTCTGTTAATGTTTTTGAACAGCTTGCTACTTTTTTTTGCTGAAAAAAATCCAGCCTGTTCCCACCACCAGCCAGGTGCTGAACAACAGGCCAAGCTGAAAAGAACTAGTAGACAGAAAAAAAAGAAAATGATGTCCACTACTAATGTAACACAGTAGACAAGTTGGTTCAAGAAAATAACTAAACTGCTGATCAGTTTAATCAAGTAATAAGGAAGCTACTTTTATCTGGTCAGAACAAAAAAAAAATCCAACTTCCCAAATGAAAAATAAGTGTTTCAAATTACCAAAATTTGTGAAATTCCTCAAATGAGGAGCACCAGTGCTCTTTGTTTAAAAAAACAAAAAACAAACCCACCCCCCCCGAAAGCAATAACTATAAATAAGATGTAGTGATTTTAATTGTGCTTTGGCGCTTGATTTGATGTAATTGTGTGTACGTGCATGCTAAACAACTCAAAACAAAAATGGCATTAGCAGCAGCAATAGTAGCATGACCAATGGAGAATTTGGGATGACTAGAAAAGGATGTGCCTTACCTTGGTTTTTTTCTCTGGACTAGGCAGGTCTTTTCCTGGTGCTGTTCTGGCACCATTAATTGCCGCAGTCTTAGGTGCTGTTTTTTTAGCCTTTTCAGTTTTGTCTTCTTTCTCCACTTTGGCAGATGGGTCTTTTTTCACCTCTGTTCCAACTTTTCCTGATTTCTCCAGTTTTTCCAGCTTCTCAGACACCTTTGTCTCCTCCACAGCATCTGGTTTTTGGGCTACATCTTTGCCTGACTCAACAACTTCTTTTTCAGCTTTGACTTTTTCTTGCTTCTGGTCAAGATTGTCCAGCTCAGCTTTGTCCTCTTCTCTTTTCTCATGAGCCTTCTGATCAAGCTTGTCTTTATCAACATTATCCTTCTCTGATTTCTCATCTATCTTCTGTTCAAGCCTTACTTTCTCACTTTTGTCCTCTTCTGCTTTGTCTTTATCAACTTTGGTAGTTTCTACTTTCAACTCTACAGTTTCCACCTTCACCTCCTTGTCCATCTCTGGAGACAGATCTATCTTACCTTCACTAGCTTTTATATCAGGAATTTTCTCAACTTGCTGTAAGTTTTCAGGCTTTTTACTTGTATCTGTTGTTTCTGGTATATGCATCTCTTCCATCTTGTCAGGCTGCTCAGTTTTGTCTGGTTTATCTGATTTATCAGCTACAGGTGTCTCTTTGACTTTTTCCACCTTGGATCCATCTTGGATTTCCTTTTTGACTTTTAAATCTGTCTCTTCATCTTTGGCCACCTTGATGAATGCATCTTGATTTTCACTACTATCCTTGATTTCCTTTTTGTCTTTTATATCCGTTTCTTCATCTTTGGCCACCTTGATGAATGCATCTTGGTTTTCACTACTATCCTTGATTTCCTTTTTGTCTTTCATATCAGCCTCTTCAACTTTGGCAACCTGATCAGGCTTGTCAGGCTTCTCAACCTTGACCATCTCCACTTTGCTGAACACATCAAACTTCTCCTGGCTCTCTATTATTTCCACCTCTGGCTGGATTTTCTCTGTTTTGACCACATAAAAAAAATTAAACAAATTGAAAGTTATTCTTGTACATTGCATAGATTTAGCATCCTAGAAAAGACTCAAGCTCTAGCTTACTATCCTAGCTCTATTTTACTTGCAGCCTGAGAAAGAAAGAAAAAAACCAAACACTCCTACAGCACATTTTGTCAACTGCAAACAATGCTTTGTTTAAATATATCTTAAGATAAACACACATCGGCCATAACATTAAACAGCCATAAACAGCGATCGGCCATATCACCTGCTTAATATTATGCAAGACCTCCTTGTGCCACCAAAACAGCTCGGACCCATTGAGGCAAGACCTCGGACATGTCTAGTACCAAGAGGTTAACAACAGATTCTCTAAGTTGTGGGGTGGGGCCTCCATTGATCAGACTAGCTTGTCCAGCACATCCCACAGACTGTGATCTAAGGAATTTGGAGTCCAAGTCAATATGGTCCAGTTCTGAAATCTATGTTTTACACAGACTCATACACAGCCAGCTGAGATGCTCTGTATGTTCTGACACCTTTCCGTCATAGGCAGCATTCATTATTTTTCAGCAGATTCTGAATTAGGATTGGACCACACAGTATAGCCTTCACTCTCCATGTGCACCAGTAAGCCTTGGGTGCCCATGACCCTGTCGCCGGTTCATCAGTTGTCCTTCCTTGGACCACTTTAGGCAGGAACTAACCACTGCATCCTGGAAACACTCACAAGACCTGCTAATTTGGACATGCTCTGACCCAGTCATCTAGCCATCACAATTTGGTTGCTCCACTTACTCTAGTCCCCATATTAAATAACAATAGCAGACTATGAAATTTGCTACTTGCATAATTTGTTCACAATTTTTTCATGCAATACACTTCAGTGGAGGATGAACTGGTAAGAAATGTGCTTTGTTTTCCACAGTGACGTGTATGCAGTGTTTAGGTCTACATAATAATGAATAAAACCAAAATGAGGACACACTACCTAAGCAAGGGATAAGTGAGCATTTAAGAACGATAACAGACTAACTGAATACACACAGGGACTGATGCAAGCTGTATAACAAAATATGATTTGAGATACAATTCCCAAGCCCTGTTGCTGTTCAGGACTTCAGAGTAAACAATGACACTGCATTTTCCAAAGACTGTCTGAGTCAAATCATCCACCTTTCATCTGATTCTAGCTAAAAAAGTCAATTACCAACTTGAACCTTTTATTTATATATAGATAAACTACTAGAACAAACCACAGAGGTATATACAGTATGTGTATATACATACACGCACATACAGAGAGAGAGAGAGAGAGAGATACTAACTACATAACATTTGCTTAGCAGCAAGTAGGGCCACATCAATATTATCTTCTGTAACTGAATCTGACTTTTTTTTTTTTTTTAAATGCATGGTTTGTGGTCAATCCCTGAAACTGTGCAGACTGCATTTCAATTCAGTTAAAATCTTTAGCACAAAGCAATCTTTCAAAATCATTATATTACAACTGCGCTTAGACAGAGTCGGTCATGAGACATTTAATTATCATCTAAAATGAGAAGAAAATTACATTTCCTTATGGTGCTTTGAACTAACCAAGTTAAAAAAAAATAAAAAAAATAAAAAATAAAATTATATATTACACACACAAGCCATGTTTTGTGTTTTACAATGAGACAGACATTGAATGGTGGTTTAACAAATGCATTTGTAAATGATATAAAGCTTTAGTAGTTAAATAACTGCAAAGAAATAACCGTTAACCTTTTGGCCTTCAAACATAAAACAGTTTAACAAAACGTGTCTCAACAGCCATCACTACTGTCATTAATAAAGGCAAGATGAGGCAGGTCAAAGCAAATCCCCTCATTATTAGCAACCATACTGAGGACAGTTTAAAAAAAGGGGGGGGGGGCAAAATTAAGGATGCAATAATCTACATGTCCATGTATAATGCATATTTGATTTCAATCATCACTAAGAAAATGGAACAAAACAAGGAACCACAAATAACCTCCCAATACATTTAGATCTATACTATTGTACAGTGCATTTCAGTGTTTCATGAACCTGACTGTAAATCACCACATTTTCTGCTTTTTTGAGACAATACTTACAAAGCCAAAAAAGAAGGTGCATTTTGATGAAGTGCACCTAAAATATGAAATTAACCTCTCTCTCTCTCTCTCTCTCTCTCTCTCTCTCTCTCTCTCTCTCATAATGACATGATTGGCTGGGATGTCTATTCACTGTGAACCAGTGCAAAATACACAGAGAATCATTATGCAGACAAACTGTAAATGTCCCCATCCAAATTAGTACTGTAAGCCTGAAATCAAAACCTCTTTTTTTTTCTTTTTTTTCTTCTCTTCACATAACATGCTCAAGAACCACTTCCTTTGACAAGAAGGGTCCATTTGACTGACATGCGGAATGACCGAATAGAGGGGTATAGTAACATGCGTGTAGCAACACATTGGTTGTCAGAACAGACCCACATGAAAACCAAAAATGGTATGTAATGGGTTTCTGTTCAGCCAGCTGCTATTTCTTGTTCCAACAACTGGAATATTTTGTCCAGAAAGTCTTTTTTGTTTTGTTTTTTTGTTTTTTAAAATCAGCCTGCTTGCTACTGGACAACCCTGCATTAAGCCAAATGTTTCCATTATGCTGCACAAAAAAGGGTATATATATACATAAACATGTATGAGTGTAATTACAATAGCAGTTCTACTAACAGAGTATAATTCAAATTATCTGTTATTTTGCAGGCGGAGCATCAGAGGCTGAGACTGCAGTCAGAGTGACCTACTATCCCAGTCTAGCCGTTTAATGCCCTCTACTTTTGGTGCTACAGTATCCTTTTGTCTTAGTAGTTGCAAAGCAAAAAGATTTGACTCACATGCACTTATAAAAACCCCCACACACAGCAATCAGATTAAATAAAAAGTATGTAATGCTTATAACCACCTGTTTATCCATCCTTCTGTTTCCCATTATCAAACATTGACCAAGTTCGCACTGATATACACCTTCCATTTCCCATTGGCACACTGTCAAGCTTACCTTAAATTGAAATTTGACCAACAATTGCACCTACCTAGTATGAGGCTGACTTGGCAGAAAAGGAATGTAATCATATCTTTTTACTAATATTGTTGGAATAAATATGTATTTATGCATTTACAGCTTTCTTACAGGCTCGCATCACCTACCCTCGAGCACAGGGAACAAACTGATGGTACCGTCGGTACCAGTGGTGCTGCCATTGAGAGCTCGGCTTGTGACAGGCACTGGCAACAGTACACCCTGGTCCCTGTCTACAATTGAACCCTCTGGAACGTCCTCCATGGGTGAGAGTGGAAAGCTGCCGTTACTTCTGAGCGGTGGAAATGGGGTGAGATGAAGTGTTGTCCCAGTTCCATGACTCAAGTCATTACGAGCTCCAGTTGCATAGAGGGTTGGTGGAGGTGTTGGGGGCTGATCGTCTGCCACAGTGAGTGAGCGTTTCATGCCCCCGGTGTGAGATCGACGGGGTCCTCCTACTGGCGAGGTCAGCTCATCCAACATTCCTCCACCAGGGTACTTGTCTGGTAGCTGAATGCTGGCTGGCACAGACAAATGGGAACACTCAGACATTGCTCTCCTCATAGCCTTCCTCTGCTGCTCAGCTCGACCCATGAAACAAGGCTCAAGAACTTCGCCCTCCTCCTCACACTCATTTGGTGATCCCTCAGCCATTGGTCTTCCACCAGCACCTTCATCTCCACCCTCAAGGTAATTATCATTAACTACTCCTATGACACAGTAGTTAGGGGGTACTTGGGGAGAGCCCATCCTGGGGCTCGTCTCTGGACTGAGGCCATGAGGTGATGGATTCCATCCTGCTACACTTGCTGGTTTCAGAGTTTCGAAAGGTGAAGGGACGTCAGTACTCAGTGAAGATGATCCTGAAAGTTGTGAAGGGGGCATCATCCCACTGTTACCTGCAGATTCTAAAGATGCGCTGAATTTCCCAGGGGACGCAGGTGAGGGTGATGAAGACAGAGGGCTCTCTAGACTCTCCCCTACGCTGCTTAGTGACATGCTTCCAGGAACTGTACTTCTTCCAGGTACCTGCAGTTCTGACTCCTTGCCCATTGTTGCTGGAGGGTCAAAGAAACACAGCTTATCTTCATCAGTCAACCCCAGGGCTCGTGGGGCACCAGCAAAGCTCCTTGGAGTCCCAATGTCACCATGCTGCCAATCCCACTCTTGCGTAGCAGGGGGTGTGGACATAGAAGAACCTTTGCATAGCTCACTGTACTCCGAGAATGGAGATGCTGGCTGTTGGTTAGAGAGAGAGGACATGCTTTTCCTCCTCTAGCTTTGCTATCTAGTCTTTAAATATACTTCTTTGTCTTCTTTTCCAATTTCCTTCTTTTCTTCAGTGTTAAAATATAGCAGTTGAGATTTATCCCCTCTGGCTTTAGTCTAATTGTCAATGGATGAGAGTGTGAGCCGTTACCTCTCTCCCTCTGTATCTATGATCCACAATTCACCAAGAATCTGTGAGAGTGAAGCAGTGCGCTCTCTCTCACTCTCAGACACACATCCACCCTCCCCATCTGATGGCCATTTCCCTGGCTCAGGTCACATGATTCTTTGTGTAGCAGCTTATTCGTTGCTTGAAAAAATAAGCCCCCTCCTATTCTGGCTAGCCCATCCTTTTTGCCTCACTCATTTTCTCCACGTTGGCACCTTTATGCCCATCCTGTTCTACTTCCTCTTCTGAATTCTGCAGAAAGGCCTAGTGTATAATCTTTGCTCATCAACTTTATGAAAAATCTTAATGGATAACCTTGATGGATAAACCTTTCCAACATTTGCAGTATGTGTGAGACTACTCATAACTTTCATCTGTGACTTGAGCAATCACAGCCTGAAAATCATCTTTACCAATTACAGTCTATAAATGCAACTACTGAGAGCACTGATCAATACACACTGTTATTTTCTATTTCAGCCCTCCAGATTAATTATGTTACCTCACACATCCTCCTTGGTAAACCGTCCATCGGAGAGTTTGGTTTTTTTTTGTTTTTTTTTAAACTATACCTGTGTATTCTCAGGCTACCAGCAGGGGGCTTTGCGCATCAATGCTCCAAAGTCATTTGCTGTCAGGGTCAGAATCCTAACTTGATGCCAATTATATCAGTGGCATTTTAGTGTGCTCTGATTGTGAAACAGTTTCTCTTCTGCAGACAGAAACAGAAGCATAGGTGTGAGGAACGGGAAAAACAAAGATGCAGGTACGCCAAACAGCCTGAAAAACATTGACCATGAAAAAGGCAAATTGAAGTCTGTTGTCTCCGATCTCATCACGTATGGAGGCTGCTGCGAGACTCCCTGGGGAAGATGAGTCAGCCAGCATTGGAAATGCCTCCCAGCCATAAAATTCATATCCACCACAAGATAAATGACAACAGTGAACCAACAAAAACAACAGCAAAAGGACAAATACACTCAGGAGATATGCGTTTCTAAAACTGAAATCTATTTTTACCTTTTCTTAAACTGTCATGCTCGAACAGATACATCTTTCGCAGTAGGCTGCCCAATGTACAGGCAAGGAAC
Source organism: Chrysichthys thysi (assembly GCA_030068315.1). Lineage (NCBI taxonomy): Eukaryota > Metazoa > Chordata > Actinopteri > Siluriformes > Claroteidae > Chrysichthys > Chrysichthys thysi. The sequence goes on from JAQLOM010000032.1 coordinate 20,723,115, forward strand.
AGCACACAGGAATACAAAGTCTTGTATCATAAAATCTGATGAGCACTAAGCCCGTTTAAGAGGATTGTGCAGTTGCGTACTGCAGAGCAGTCAAAATGTCCAATTAAGAGGTTGCCTTAAGTCTGCATTTCGCTACCGCATGCAGAAGACTCTTGGACTTGCACAGAGACTATTTACTTGAAGATGAGCATATTTGAAAGGGTTCACAAAAACAAATGTTTGTACTAATAAATAAATCTCAGTTCTTAATCCTCAAGCTGTGGGTAGTCTGTACAGCCAATGGAATTAGTCATAGTGAATGGAGGAACACAGGTGGTCAAAGGAAAAAAAAAGCGAAGGTGAGAAAGAAGACACAACAGCAGCCTTAAGGACTTGTACCGGCTGCTATGGTTCTATGTTTAGCTCCATATCCCACCCACCATAAACTCTCCAGTGAGCTGCCATTATTTCCTTGGTCGCCCCGTTTCATTAAGTCTCCAAAGCAACTGCCTCCTGTTGCCATGACAACATGAGTCTCGGCATGGTGGTGGCTGCAAGTAGGAGAGTGAGAGTGTGCAGAGGGCAGATCTTGTGCTCAGACATATTGATCTCAGGAACACAGAAAATGAATAAGGACACTCAACGCTGACAACAACAGGAGGCAGCAGACAGTAAAAATATATCTAGGTAGCAGATTTTGCTGGCTGCGTTGCAAACAAATGCCTCCTGTTGTTTTTCTCTTTGTTGTCAGAAAAACCATTCTCCATTTAAGTGTGGCATTCAATCCATCACTATTAACATCTAACGTCATTGTCTAGATGACCCCACAGATGTAGCCGGCTCATCACAGCCCCTGTTACGTAAGCAAAAAAATTTTAAAAAGCAGACTACGTCAGTGGCGTTCATTCTGCACAGCACAAAAGACCGGGGTCCGATCCTGAGCATTCCAGAACCCAAAAATATGTTGATAGGCAGGCTAGCTACTCTGAATCGCTCCTCAAGGATTAGTATAAAAAAAAATATCAAAAAGTAGAGTACGCTCCCTCTTGTAGTACAGACTGTTCCTCCTTTCTCTGTATACCACCCACAGATTTGGAGCCATCAAGTTCCAGTGCCTATTATAGAAACAAGCCCAAGGCTGGCTAATTTCATATCTGCATATTTAACACACTGATACCCCTTCTGAATTTGGCTATACATTTTGTTGATTAATATAATTCCTGGTCCTTAATAGTTGTTTTCTGGGAAAAAAACCCGACAAAATCACCAGAGCCCTCACCATCAACCAGATGCCATGGCATTAAATTTCAAAGTCAGCTTTGCGGAACGCTGGACAGTTCATGATCATGCTTAAGGTGACCCTATTACATGTAGACTGTAAACCTGCAGTCTTATAACAGACTATAGAAGTTCCTGCACATTGATGTGCTACAGCACATTATTCTAAATAGTCTGCATCCATGCATGTGTTAACTTTACAAGGGCAAAATGGAGCTTAGCCTACCCCAAGCCTAGTTTTTCAGCATCTGTCCCCATTACCAAGGAAACATCAGCTGTTCTTCAGTTACCATAGCAACTAGCTAAGCCACACCTCTAATCCAAGGAAGTCTGCCTGCCGATGAGCAACACAAGGAGCTGACCTTCTCAGCTATTTTCTGTGAACTTAATCTTTCTCCTTTAAATCATCTTTATCAGAAGTTCAAATCAATACATTGATGCACAAATGGGTAAATAAATGCCAAGCCAGTCAGGTAGCTTACATTCACAAATATCCCCATATTCCAATATATATATATACACACACAGTAATATAAAAATACAGACTGCTCTCTGTTTATACCGACGCATTCTATTTGCGTCAAAAATCAACACAGATGCCTGGGTGATGACTAAAATGCTGGGGAGGGTGTAAGCACACAGCCATTTAGTCTATCGTTAAAAATAGTCAGTCACTGCAGAACATATCCACACCTGAGAGTCATCACTGTAGGGGGGCAGGATCATAGCCTCCCCCAGCCAATATGAACCAGATTCTTTAAGATTATAACTGGTCACTTCACTTGCCGGAGTGCTACCAAGTAAATAAATTCATAAATATATAAAACATACGACAAAGTCATAAATCCACACCAATTCAAGGGAAAAGCGTAATACGTAGTTGTACTTCAGTCGCGTCTATGAGCGTGAAAAGATGTGATAGATAAACCACCGTGGAAAATTAGGTTATGCATTATCTTGTTATGGGATGTAAAGTCACTCGATACACTAGCTGAAATGCTGAAACAGATTTAAAAACCCAGGTGTCCATAATAAGAGTCAGTGATCTCACATCCATCACACACCTGTACATTAGAATTGAACAAGAAGAATAAATGAACCTCAAATTAGGACATGCTAACTATACGTGGAACAAACATCTCGCGTCACTCTCTGCCTTTTTTTCCCACACCATGCAACCTACACAGCATGTACTGTACTTCCCGTTATGGTCATATGCCTGTCTATGAGACTTGGAAACTAATGTTTTAATAATAAAAGTGTGAATTTTAAATACATATTTATTTTTATTTATTTTAACCAGCTACTTAACTAGGCTAGCTAGCATATAATTTCATACAATGACATACTTGGGTCATACAATCCAAGGGCAACCAAGATACTGCTGTAAATAATGTGAATTTTGTGCATGTTTTAAGGGAAACTTTAGTCATTTAAATTAACCAAGGCACCCAGTTGGTATCTGTATCAAATAAAAAAAAAAAAAAAAAGAAAAAAAACTCTGGTACTCTGGCAGCATTACTTGGTACTAGAGATTGGGTATAGTCCAACAAAGGCTGCAATTTATATGCACAATTTCACCCACATCGTGTGATATAAAGGTCTTAACAACACCGATATTCCTATGAACTTTGGGAAAAAATTTTCCATGTGACCTTTTTGGATATGACCATTATCAATTTGAAAATCTGAAAGGTAAAATAACAGTGAACAACACTGACAAAAATACTGCACAAAACGTGCACAAGCAACCGAGATGCAACAAAGAACGGCCTGTCACCGTTTTTAAAAACTCTTTCAATAACTGTTATTTTCTTAGTGGTCCAGGATCAGCTCACATCATTAAATGCTAATAACAAACTAAGAATAATAAATAAATACATTTCATAAGACACTCATATGAATGAAACACACACACACACACACACCCCATGAAATCTTTGCTCAACTTCGATCCTAAATCCTAATCGTAAATCCCATGGTATATTTATTTGCATGCTGAAAGTCTGACATTGAACCCTGGTATCCTGCCTCCTCCTGCAGATAAATAGCACCCCAAGTGACACAGATCCTCCCCGGCAAAGAAAGAGCTGAAAATTACACAGGCAGCAGAGACAGCTGTGTCATACTGCCACACCCCTTAGTGTGCAACACACACACACACACACACACACTCACACACTCACACACTCACACACACACAATCACACCTTATTCACATCTCAACAATAAACCTCAATCAAAGCACTTTCTCTGCATCTATGCAAACATCCATAGTCAGCTTTTGCAACCAATACAATAGGTTAGAAATATTCGTCTTCTGCCGCTTAATCCTGTTCAGGGTCGCGGGGGAAGCTGGCGCCAATCCCAGCTGACATTGGGTGAGA
>JAQLOM010000032.1:20762945-20775364 GCA_030068315.1 Chrysichthys thysi
ACCTTAATAAAATAATCACCTAATCACTTAATAAAATATCACCTTAATAAAACCTTTATTAATAGTATTATTATATATAATCTTTATTAAGGTGTATCCATATAAATGGCCCACCCTGTATAATGTCAAGTTCAGGAAAATGTACATCAAATCTAAAATGCAATCAACCGGCATGTACAAATGTGCAGAAGTGCATTCGATCTATGTTCCTGGACTTCAGTCCTACTCTATGTAGGGGATTTTTATGTTTGTACATTGACGCAACTACAAATTCATTATAATTAAGTAAAAAAAAAAAATTCAATCCTGTAGAAAATTTTCTGAAAAGACAGAAAACACCCACACTCGTGTACGCAGCTTTATCTTACTGAAATATCTTCATCTAAGTCCACGACAAATTCTCAGATGAGGCTATTACAGTTAAAGTGTAATAAGTTCAAGAAATGCTGTTATCTCCTCAGAAGAGACAATCTCATTAGAGAAGATGTGTTTATTGTTCTTCTGTGTCTGTACGACTGTAGGGTTGATTTCTGTAATGTCCTGATAATGGTTTTTTCCCGATTTTTCTATTCAGGGTTGAATATATTTATAGAGAGATATACGGCTAGGTGGGAAAGCCAAATTCAACTTAAAGTCTACATATTACAGCCACAGTTACTGGTTTTGTGCAACTTTTTTACCCGATTTCCTGGCTTGGTTTAATCTTACCTGACAGAGCATTGCACGTGTTGCCTGTTTTGGGATCCGCTTCCCCATCGGGATTATCATTAAAGTTCATTGAAGTGCCTTGGGCTTGAGAGAGCTCCAATAATGTTGTTGGCAGAGAGGAGCGTGTATGAACAAGGTCCTCGCCCTCATCGCCACTGGAGTGGGAAGAGATTGAACTCCGAGGCCCCTCGAAGTCTGGTTTCAGTCCCTCATTCTGATTACTCCTGGCCTGTTTCCTGTTACGTCGCACGGGCTTCTGGTTCTTCTTGAGCTCTCCTGCATCTGCCTCATCTTGCAAAAGACAGACAAACAATATTAGATAAAAACTGATGACTTAGCAACAGAGCAGACAAAGTAGGTTACAGATCAAAACATGGGCAAATACGCATTACATCATTCTTATATCGATCGCCATCACTGCCGACCTCTGAACAATACCTTTTTCTGTTCGCCTTCGGAAGGAAAGCTTTCTTTTGCGGAGTTTGTTGAAGCCAGTACAGTCTGAGTCATCGCTGCTTGGAGACCCAGGAATCATGTTGGTCTGTGGTAATGAGGCTCATGTCATTATAGTGCCACGTTAGCGTAATCGACAACTACAGAAAAATTTTACTACATAAAATGAATAACGTTCATAAGAGCATTGGGGTTTTTTTTTTTACTTCCCCACATTCCACATTCACACACACTTTTATGATTGGCCTCTATGGACAAGGACTATGTAATTATATAAGCACACTTTGTAGTTAAAAGTATGTGGACACCACCACAGCCATACGTGCTTTTTGAACATCCCATTCCAAATTTTGCTCCGGAGCAATGACTTACATCTCTCAGGTTGAAGGTAATTTCCAGGTTGCTCCAAAAGTGATCTGAGAACTCTGGGTACATGTCCAGTACCTCCAGAACATCCTCTCTGTGGATCTTGTGCAAGTCACAGTAGGTAAGAGCCCTGACATCAGCGTTGGACTTCCCTGGTCGGGCATACAGGTTGATGGGCTCCCCAAATATATCGTTCTTCCCTGTGGAAAAAAAAAAGAATAAATATCAATATATGTAAAAAGTTTAAGTGTATGAATAATGGACATTTTTTTGTTGATTTTTTTTTGTTATTTGAGTAGGTGCATATTTAGTGATGCAAAGTTCCTGATTTATTCGTTTCTTTTGGTGAAATCTGCTATAGCTGTTCTACCGGCATGGTAAATGAGGAACTTTCTTTTTTATGTCCAGCAGATGGCAGTAAAATCTTCGAAATCATACACAAATAAATAACCCCACACATAAACCTCACTGCGCCTCTCTCTCTCTCTACACATGGTGAAGCAAGTTTTCACAAATCACCTGTATCTCACTATTACATGTATCCAAAATGGTAACTGTAATATTACTCAGTTACACACCACCCAAGTAGTAAAAGCAAAAAAAAAAATCACCGTCGACGACTCAAAAGTTATCCAAGCAATTTTCAAGCCATATTGGTATGTACCTAAAATGGCCACCACCACGTCTCCGCGTAGTATTTCGATGGACCCTCTGGAAATAAAGTAAAGGGCCGAGAGCACATCACCCGCATGGACCAGCGTGTCGCCCGGTGGGGCGTGAGTGGTTTTGAATTTCATGGCCAGGGCTCGCAGGCAACCTTTAGTGGCCCCCTTAAAGGCTTTACAGTTCTGCAGGAGTGTACGGTTCAGGTGCAGACATATATCTGCCTGGAGACACTCAGGGAAACCTTTCAATACCTGGAGTGGTAGACAGAAAAAAGTGTGAGAGAGAAAGAAACTTGAAATGAACACAGAAACTATTGGGGTAACTGGAAAATCATAACCAAGAAATCGGGAACTACCAGTATATGCAAAGTGTCTCTTGCCTGAAGTCAGCTGGGATTAGCTCCAGCTTCCCCGTGACCCGCAACAGATAAATGGTATAGATAATGGATGGATGGATATATGCACAGTTGGGCCCACGTTCACCAGAGTTTACACTAACATTAGAACATATTTAGCATATACAGTGGAGATAAAAGTTCTATACACCCCTGTTAAAATGGCAGGTTTTTGTGAAGTAAAACAATGACACTAGGATGAACCATATCAGATTAAAGTAAAATTGCAAAGTGTACAAGAAAGTGAAAAACAATCAGAATAGCGATTGCATAAGTGTGCACACCCCTGAACTAGTACTTTGTTGGAGCACCTTTTGATTTTAATACACCACTAAGCCTTTTCGGGTGAGAGAGCCTCTCAGCATGGCACATCCTGAACAGAAATTCAAGTGATACATGTGGAGGAAACCAATCACCATGCCAACTGCACCACTAATGTGAAGCAAGGTGAGACCTGCACCACTGAGAAATTTTTCAACAGCAGGTAATCTATGGATATATTAGATTCTTGTTACGCTCAAGAGAAAGACGGCTGATCAAATACAGCTATATCTTTAAGGGTATCCTGTTTAAGAGCTCTCAGGCCATCCAATTGGGGCAAATGTTCACCTTTTCAACAGTGAACCAATGTGTGATCCAATCACAGAACTAAAACAACACAGAAATGGCTTTAGAACAAATCGATGAATGTCTCTGACTGGTACAACTAAAGTTTGAGGAGCCCCAAGTGGGGTAAAGGTCCACCTTTTAACACGACACCAACCCAAGACACACAACTAAACCAACACAAAAGTAGCTTCATGATATATCCACGAATGGCTTTAACTGGATGAGCTAACGCCTGGACTTGACCCGGAATGAACATGTCCACCAAAGTTCCCAATCCAACCTGACAGAGCTTGAGAGGTTCTCCAGACAAGCATGTTTACATGTGCTAATCTTGTAGCATCACACCCAAGAAGATTTATGGCTGTATTTCCTGCCAGTGGTGCTTCAACAAAGTTCTAAATAAAAGGTCTGAACACTCCTGGAATGCACTGCATGCACCGGCGGTCTGAAACAGCTCAGCAAGTCCCTCAGCAACTTATAACCCATTCTCAGATGATCAATCAAAATCGGTCGCGTCATGCTATTTCTGTCTAACGTCGTCCATCTCATCAGCCTCTTTCTCATCACCAAGTGTCTCTCTCTGTTCCTGGAATATCAGCGTTTGCCATATTTCCTCATGATTAGTAATGAGACACTGAATGAGGTGGGTGGAGGACAGGACCCAGTTTCACTCAGACCCATTCGGCTCATCGGAGTGTTCACTTTCCAATCCAAAAAGCTCTTCACCAGAACATAATGAAGCATATAACAAGTGAACGTAATCGAATGGCGCGTATACGGGCGTTAACGTTAATTTTCTTTAGCCTTGTTATTTAACCTCTGAAATTGGAAAAGGAGATAACAAAACCATTACGAGGAAAGAACAGTCATCACAGCGCCCAGATTCAATCTTGGTTAATGTATGACGCATCTTGCTTAATGTATGGGCGATATGGAAAAATCCAATTTTTATAAAACAATTTTATGAAATGAAACATGCAACGTAAGCTGCAAATAGAGAGGAAAGCTATTCTGAGGTCATTAGTCCGTGTGATGCAGCGAAACACCGAGTCATCATCCTAACCTTCCAAGCCAATTATAGAAAAATAAGCCAGCATTTAACTGATTATCACACCAAACCTAACACCCAATAGGACATATTTGGTAGTGTGTGCGACTCACCGCATTCATGTCAATTCCATTAGTGTAGGACCAGGCATGTTGGAAATATTCCTCCAGTCTCTGCCTGAGTGGGTTGGGGATTTGGTGAAAGCGAATGAACTCTCTGACCCGAAGCATCTGAGTGTGGTAGCGTGCCGTACCCGAGTACAGCCGCTGTATGATGGCAGACACATTCCCAAAGATACTGGCATACATCAGGGCTAGAAAGAGACAATCGAATAATTAAGCACGGCTCAGAGCTCAGAGACCCATCATGCCATCTCAATTAGCAGACCAAGTTATTCATACTTCGTTCTTCTCGCTGTTGAAAACATTACAAATATTTCAACACAATTTATATGACATAATCCCTGAAGGAGTTAGGTGTTTAGAATAGAGAGTGTTGCTCCAGCAGGAATGCAAATATAAACGCTGCACTTGTCTAATCATGGGCTTTCAGGCTCTTATAAAGGGACTGTGAGAATCTGTACAGTACCAGTCAGATGCTTGGACACACCGTCTCATTCATAGGTTTTTCTGGATTTTGACTATTTTCTACATTGTACAACAATACTTGGTAAATAAAATGTGATAAACAAAAAAAAAGTGCTAGAAAATCAAATAATGTTTCTTATTCTCGATTCTTTAAAGTAGTCGGCGTTTACCTTGATGAACGCTTTGCACACTATTGGTATTATCTTAAGCAGCTTCATGAGGTCGTCACCTGGAATGCTTTTCAGTTAACAGCAAAGCCTTGTTAATCGTTCATTAGTGGGATTTCTTGCCTTCTTAATGCTTTTGAGATCATCAGTTGTGTTGTGTCGAGGTTATGTTGGTAAACAGTAAATAGCCCTGTTCAACAACTGGAGTAAGCTATATTATGCCAAGAAGCACTCAACTAAGTAAAGAGAAATGACTGGCCATCATTACTTCAAGACATGACTAGCTGATTCCCCAGTGGCTTTGTTCACTGAGCGCAAGGGGAAAAAAAATAAAATGCAGTCCAGTATTTATAAAATAAGTTTGTTAATTACCAAGTTTATTTTTCAACAAATAGTGGTCGTACGTCATTTCCGTTTCAAACGTGGAAAGAATTTTATATATTTAGATCAAAGTTTTCTTAAATAATTACTTCCCAAATAGGTGTTTACTTCTTTTCAATATCAGTAAAATAACTCTCACAAAAATAATAACAATTCGTAAAGACGATATAAAAATGGCGTCCACAAACCAAGTGATTACCGTAGTTTAAAATGTAAGCGCTAATTACGCTGTTTCCGCTCAAACACACGTATCATATGTGCTGTGGTCGTACGTCATGTCCGTTTCAAACGCGAGAAGAATTTTATATATATATAGACATGTCTTTTAGGTAATAAAAATAAAGAAAAAACATTGAATTAGAAGGTGTGTCTAAACTTTCGACTAGTACTGAATGTGCCAGTTTATGCTACAGTATGAGAAGTTCGGTGCCTAACGTAAGGCATTGCACTTTCTATGTATTCTAAAGTTAAAGAAATAAACCATCATAAACACAGCAAGAAAATGTGACCACCTTTAATTATGAACTGAATAAAAGCAAGACAGTGCTTTTTGTGAACCCTTGCTCTTAAACATTACATAAAACTCTGTTACAAACCACTGTGAGGATCCTTAAAACACATGAATTTTTTGCAGCATATACTGTATTAGAAAAAAAAACCCTTAAAATATTGCTCACCCAATGACGTCCTACAGTACTTAGTGCAAACTAAACATAATGTATTCTCTGTAATTTCTGCTTTCAACGGCAAAAGAGTTCATAATGACATCCGCTACACAGATATTTTTAAACACGTCTCCTTTAATAGTAAATGGCACATTTTAAAATGTTAGCCATCAATATGGTGTGGATTCTGATCTAATCAAAGCATCTGTTGTTCTGAACTTGTACTGGTTACTCATGAATGAGAGTTCAAGACCAAAAACCACCGACCTGACACTGCTGGAGCCTTGAGCCAGGCCATTAACCTTCTCTAAGCAAGAGGCATTACATAATAAAATATAAACCTGTACCCTTAACCCTAGCTTCCTAACAAGCATGGTTATGGACAGTAACAAATTTGATCATATTTTATTAATATATGGCATTTTATTTATGAATAAACTATCAATTTTTTTTTACCCAGAATACCAGACAGAATGAATTAATGTCACTGATACTCACATCCAATTAACATGACGCAGATGGAGAAGATCTTTTCGGAGTTGGTGTTGGGTGACACATTGCCGAATCCTACGCTGGTCAAGCTGCTGAAGGTGAAATATAGGGCAGTCACATATTTGTCCTTAATGCTGGGTCCTGAGTTCGCAGCGGAGCTGTTGTAGGGTTTCCCCAGCTGATCCCCTAGCGTGTGGAGCCAGCCGATCTCACCATTGCGTTCTACATTTCCAATGGCGTACCAGATGCAGGCCAACCAGTGGGCAATGAGGGCAAACGTGCACATGAGTAGGAAGAGCACAGCCGCACCGTATTCCGAGTAGCGGTCCAACTTCCGGGCCACTCGAACAAGCCTCAAGAGCCTGGCCGTCTTTAGGAGACCGATTAGAGTGGTTGTCTTGAAGGCAAAGAAAGAGGAAGGGGTTCACACTTAGAATGGACGTTCAAGTCAGGATGTAAAACAGCACAATTAAAAGGCTTTTCAAACACATAGGAAATTAATTCTACAATGGTGTAGTTTGCTATAAACCAGATACGAAAAAGGTTTGAGTAGGCTGTCAATGAAAAGTTTGCACCATCATACAAGCTGTGCCCGTTACATGGCCATGTCTCCCACTGCCTAATAACGGTGCCAATCCTGTCAGGTAAGGATACCACCAGGGTTTTAATAGTTTATCTCAATTTTAGCTCTTGTGCTCTAACTGGTTTTCTGTTTCATATAATTGTACAAGTTTCAGGCCCATTGATTTTTCAGGCGAGTCAAAGTGGCCGAGTGCTCCATCAGGCTTGTAGAGCAAGACACAGCTGTCATTTTAGAGTGCGAGTTTGTCAATATTTCTGTTCTGCTTGGACACAAAGCATGAAACATGACCTGCATGTGTGCAACCTACTGACATTGTACAGTATCGTGTTGGTTTGGATGGATGGATCTATGTTTTGTCATTCAGAAAATATTCAGACCCCTTTCAATTTTTCACCATGTAATGTCATATTGCAGCCTTATGCTAAAGTCAATCAAATTCATTTTTTTCCTCATGAAGCTACACTCGGTACCTCATAATGACAGCACAACCAGGGAATTATAGAATTTTGTACAAATGTATAAATAAAGAAAAACTGAAATATCACATGGACATACTGTAAGTATTCAGACCCTTTGCTGTGACGCTGACTTATTTAACTCAGGTGCCGTCCATTTCTCGTGATCATCTTTGATATGGATTTACACCTTCATTGGAGGACTCACGCCATGCTCGCGCACGTCACGTGGGTTACAACAGGTGTTCTGCATTAGGACTAATTATATAGACTATAAATAGACTGGCTCATGAATGCTAAGCTTGCAAAGCATTAGTTTGCATTTCCCCGCACTATTGCCAACACTACTACCGTGTTCTAGTGTTTACATTGCTCATGTTTTGACTCTTGTTTGTACTCCAGTTTCCGTGTTTTTGTTGTAGCCTTTGATATTCCTGTTTCTGACCCTCTCTCGTGTCCCTCACACCAGCCACGATTCTTTTCAAAGCTAAAGTGCGGGTTATTTTGTTTTATGTAAATTTACTTTATATTTTGTATTAATCATGTTTATATAAATATTTCTGGGCTGTGGAACGAATTATCTGAGTTTCCATTATTTCTTATGGGGAAACCCGCTTTGATATATGAATGATTTGCAGTACAAGCACGTGTCCGGAACGAATTACGCTCGCAAACCAAGGTTCCACTGTATTTTCACACTTTTGGCTTTTGCCAGTATTGATTTCGACTTTGCCTTAGTTAACTGTGGTTAGCTGTGTACTAACCTCCTGCTCTGGACTATGAGTTTGACTGTCAGTGTGCCCAAAATAAACTACATGCTGAATATACCCATTTCTCTCCTGATTACAACCGCCACACCTCACAAATTTAGACCCATTCAACATCGACATCAAAAAATAAACAAATTATCGGCTTATATTTTTCAGGAGAAATAAATTAACTTAAGGAGAGGAAGACACATGGGGACACAGAGAGAGAGAGAGAGAGAGAGATCAAGCATGACAGGGCGAGTTGTGCCCTTTGTGACTAAGGCATGTTGGGTGATATACTACGGGACATAAATATTCTCCTGAGTCGGACGTGTGTTGACACAGAGTTATGCTCATTCCTAGTGATTACACATATCGCAAAGGTCATTATATCAATAAAACAAATAAATCTCAAAGAGCTTAGTCTTTTGGCATGTAGCCTAGTTTTCTTCCCCAGGGCACAAATACATGCGGCATTGGAGCTGAAAGTTGAAATTCTTCCCCTCACAACAGTCTAGTCGATTTATCCATCAAGATCACAGACAAGAAAAGCGTACAAGAAGAAAACTTGACAGTGCGGTAATCAGTCATGGTCTGTTCCACTTTTTCACCCCTTAAAGTCTTGCATAAAGTATATGCAGCTATTCAACTTAACGTACAGTATATTATTATATAAAAGGAGTGTAACCAAATAGGAAAACTTATTTTAATACATTTATTAAGAATGAACAGATAATGTGTTCTACACAGATAGAAATACAGATATGAATACGAGGCTCATGAGCAGGGGGGAAATGTCCTGTACACTTGGATGTTCAAACAAATTATGAACTTGAGTGATGTAGCTGAGGTTGAGGAACTGTCAGAATTCACAGACCATGAAGGCAATGCTTCTTATTTAAGAAAGAGGTAAAGAAAGAAAGAAACAGATAGCTGCATTGTGTTGCACTCCTTTTATATCATCACTACTATGATTTGTTCAGTAAGTACAGTGAAACTACAGGAAAAGTTCTGCAGTTACACGAGTGAGGAACGTAAGTCAGAACCTACCGACAGGTCCTAGGAGTTTAAGAGCTTAATCACCTTTTGGACTTTTGCTATGCATTTTGTAAGCACAGCAACTGTGCATTATAGCTCTTCAATGCACAGAGCAGAAAAAAATAATGTCAAAATCTAATTATGGATCATAGGAGATCCTTAAACCTGGGCCATTATTTATTTTATATTTGCAGTTAGTTTTCATAAAGTACTGAGGAATTAGACTGAAGTGAATGCACACTTACATGTGCTAAACTCTTTAAATTTCCATGTAAAAGTGGAAATATCCAGCCATTACTTGCACTTGTACTCAAAATTTAAAAAAGGTAAAAGTAAATGAAATTACAACTACCGGTAATGAAGTTACCTCAGGTTTTCATGTGAAAAGTCACTATTGTTACTTATCTAAAATTGTTATATAATCATTTTTGTTCAGAGAAATACAATTATAATTATTATTATTATTATACAATTTTACCTGAAAACATCACTCCGCATCTGTAAGTCTGCAATATTTAGTGTTATTTTGAATTCAACTTGCTACCTAGCCCATTATTTTAGCTCCAGATCCTAGCTGGCAAAGAAAACAGACCAACATAGTTTCCAGTTAATATTAACAAATTGTTTAAACTTATTTCAACGTGCTTCTTTTGCTTAGATGCCTTTTAAGAAGACAAAGGAGATTGCTTTATTTTAATACAAGTCTTTGATTACTGTACCATATAGAAACATTTTACTGAGGTGGGGCCAGGAATGCTCATCCTCAAAATTCAGCACTGCAGCTCGATAAAATGTCTATTTTCAGCTCACTGACAACTATAACGCTATCTACATTATGTAGCTTCAGTAGGTCAGCGATAATGATGAATTGTCAAAATTCTTGACAATTTTGTTTTTATACCAATGAGCTTAATTAGGTGCAAACCTCAAATGACCTGATGCTAAACTGAGTCCATTCGACTGAGGTATAGCATTCACTCACTGCCTGGATAAGAGGAGAAAAGACCATCTTCTAAATAAAAATGCAAGGGGCAAACAGTATCTTTCCTTCTTGGATATGTAATTAAATAAAAGTACTCGATTTCGTGAGTAAAGTATAAATACACAAATATTTGTACATGTGCTCTAGCATTTCCACCTGTTTGTAACAAATATTACTATTTAGTAATTATAAAGAAACTGAAAACCCTGTAGTTATGAGAGTGAAGATTATAAGCCTGCATCATTGATTGGTTTTGGAGTTAGAGGCGCATTTACCTCCTCGCCATTGTCGTAGATGAGCAGGTCGAAGGGGATGGCAGCCACCATGTCAATGAGGAACCAGCCTTTGAAGTAGTGCACAGCAATGCGCAGTGGGTGGCTCACCACCTCGTCGTTGGCGTTGACATAAGTGGTGCGGAAATTGATGAGGATGTCGATGATGAACATGATGTCGACGATGAGGTCTACCGTGGTGAGCGGCCTGCAGTACATGCAGGAATTGCTCTCCTTCTCGGAGCCGAGCAGGAAGGCAGCACTGTATGGTGTTACGATGGCAGTATAGATCACCAGCAGCAGAATCAGCCAGTCCCACACAGCCTTGAAGGGGCTGTAGTGCAGCACGGTCCACTTGTGGATGCGTGGTGCCTGGAGCTTGTATTCAGGAAGGACATCAGCGCCTAGTGAAAGCACCTGTGGAAACACACGTTGGCAAGGCTTTAAGGCAATGATTATAAATACTGATGGAAATGTAATTTTCTTGGGAAGCCACATACGTTAGTCTTTAAAAATAACTTTGTTCAAGGACTTTGCAAGTAGTTTTGGATAACCTCACAATACCACCATATACTATGACTTGCATGACTCCTCAGTGGTAACTGGTGAATGTATAAACCAACTAGTTAACTGGTCTTTGCAACCAATACTACACTATATACACAATACAGAAAGAGTATATAGTGTGCATTTAGAAAAATCTGTTCGTTAAAATTATACACAACAGCTGCCTGAAGAACCCAACTGCTTCAAAACGTCGAAGCGTGTACACAGCTACATGAGATAATGCCACATAGACAGACTAACCCTAACCCTAGGTTTTTTTTGTGTGTTAGAACACTAAATGAAAACATATTAAGATGGAGACCTTCTCACATTATCAACTGTTTGAATCTCTTAATCTTTCCAATCTGACTACGTTCAAATTCTGACCAAATTTGACAGGTCATTTGAACTGTATGAGTTTAATCCAAATCTCAAAAACAACCTGGTTTAAAACAAATGGTACTTAAGGTGTTCTGACAATAAAAAGCCAAAATATTACTGTATAAATTAGACAAATAATAAGATAAAACTCATCATTCACTGTTTCATGCCTGTTTCCTGGTTCATTTGAAAATATGATAGTTAAAAACGATGTCTTGTCATTCTTGCCAGTGGTTTAAGTTCTCAGCTATATTTTCCTGTTAGCCTCATCCATGCCTTTACTATTTTGCCACACCCTGTTTGATGATTCATTTGGATCCTGCTTTTTTGCTTGATGTTTGACGCTATTACTGTGTACTACTACTGTTGAATGAGTACGATTTGAGTTTGTGATTCAGTTAAACCTATTTTACATTTATAGTGGTCTTTGGCTGAAAATGGTTTGAATAGATTTATAATGGAAAAATCCTGACTCATAACTTTGTATTGCTTCAAAACCTTTACCTTCTCCATGACATGTTTCAATGCACAAGCAATTTATTTGTTAAATAAATAAATAAATAAATAAATAAATAAATAAATAAATAAATAAACCCAAATTCCAGAAAAGTTGGGACGTTCTTTAAAGTTGAATAAAAATGAAAACTAAAAGACTTTCAAATTACATGAGCCAATATCGTCTTCACAACAGAACCTAGATAACAGAACAAATGTTCAAAGTGTGAAATTGTTCACCTTTATCCACTAACTGAGCTCATTTCAAATTTGATGCCTGCTGCAGGTCCCAAAAAAAGTTGGCGCGGGGGCAACAAATGGCTGAAAAAGCAAGAAAGTTTAAAAAGATTCAGCTGGGAGAACATCTAGCAACTAATTAAGT
>JAQLOM010000032.1:20877103-20888751 GCA_030068315.1 Chrysichthys thysi
AAGATTCGTTCATTTTGCTGAACGAGACTCAAAGGTCCGAGTCGGTAAAATGATCCGAACTTCCCATCACTAGTGGATTGCTGACCTGCCCAGGGTGTACCCCGCCTCTCACCCAGAGTCAGCTGGGATTGGCTCCAGTTTTCCCCCACGACCCTAAAGAGGTTAAGATGGCATGGAAAATGGATGGATGGATGGATGGATGGATGGATGGATGGATGGATAATGACACAGGGGAGCTGCACAGGCAGTTAAACCTAAGAGTTGTGAAACTCCCCTAATGTGTAAGATTTGCACTAAAATCCCAATGCTATTTTTCTTTAGCCCCCTCACAAAACAAGCTATACATTACTCCGTAAATATTCTGGGTATAAAAGCTATTGTACAATGCCTGTACTATTCTGTCTCTGAAGACTTTTATTTTCAGTCAAGCTCAGAATGAAATCTGTGTATTATCAGCCCTCCAGGAGCTCAGCAATATCAGCCTCCTCTTAAGCTGCACTTCAGGTTCTCTCAATTAAAGCTATAGGGCACTGTGGAGAAAAGCACCCTTGGGTAAAGCCAACAGGAAACAGTACATTTTCTTTCTTCATTTCTCACATGGCAAGAAACCCAGACAAAAATTCTTTAGGTTTGTGAATAATGGCATAACTCACAAGACTGTTGTTAGTGTGTCATCCAGGTCACGGCACCAAATTGTTAGAAATTTGGCAGTCAGCCACTAGAAAGCGGGTTTTGATCTCCAGACCCTTGACAAACATTTGTGTAATTACAAGAACCGTCGGATTAGCTGGCATAAATTCAGAAAAGGTTTCACCACATTTGAACAGGCCTAGTGTACATAAGAGCTTAGGGAAAAGGAGGGAGGTACAGGGAAATAGAGATAAATTAAAAAAAAGGCAAATAAGGCAAATAATCACATCTGGTCTTGGTGTGTTGTCACAGTGACACACTGTATAAAAAGACAAGGAAATAAAAAATTCAGCAAAAAGTCAAGCTAGACACAAACCTGTCATGCATTTTATGAAATATGAGTTGTTAAAAAGTTCATTACTTTTCATTTTAATACCATTTGTGCAACAGCAGGAATGTGAAGAACATGTCATCTTTAACATGAGCTGAAAAAGAGATAGACATAAGTCAACATTCTGCTCCTCCCTTCCTTCCTTCTTTCCTTCCTTCCTACGTCCCTTCCTTCCTTTCCGCTCATCCTCAGTGTTTGCCCCTACCTTCCCTTGTTTGTCTCTGTCTCTCTCCCTCCCTTCCTTTTTTCTCCCCGAAGTTCACATTTAGATGTCGCACAGCCAGCAATATAAATGGTGTACAGTGTCTAACAAACGGCACTCTCCTGTCATTCCAAGATTAATGCGAAACATTTGCACTCTCGGGACAACATAAAAAACAAGCCCCAGAACAACAAAGTTCAGTAATCAGAAGTCAGAGGATTGCTCGTTCCCTAAACCCATCACTCACAGATCAATCCAGGGCTACAGTGTGACTGCACTGCACACCATAGCATGCGGGACAAGGCGGTTCCCTGCGACAATCAATTTCTTTCCCAAGAATCCCAATTTCTTTTAAACAGGTGTCACTGGTGATATTTTCCCTCTCATGCCTCTGCCTCCGCTCGTGTTTGAGTTGCTGTGTGTATCTCTCTTTACTTTTATCAACTCGCAATTCTTCCTCTATCTGTCTCTCACTCTGTTTAGTGTGTGTCTGTAGAGCAGGTCTGGGACTTGCTGAGGTGATGAGCTGGTGAAGGTTAAAGGCAGTCATGCCGAAAGCACAATTAAATCAGAGGGTGGCATGCTGTATGACCAAGCCCCACTGAGGGAGCTGATAAAGACGCTCTGCTGGGACATTGGGTGGGAGCTTAGTTTGCTCTCACTTCAGAGGATCTCTGTGAACGTCAGACTATTGAAAGGCTTCAGCTACAGGATCAGATTTGCTGCTCTTATTCTGGTGAATACAGGAGTCGTATTG
Source organism: Chrysichthys thysi (assembly GCA_030068315.1). Taxonomy (NCBI): domain Eukaryota; kingdom Metazoa; phylum Chordata; class Actinopteri; order Siluriformes; family Claroteidae; genus Chrysichthys; species Chrysichthys thysi. The sequence goes on from JAQLOM010000032.1 coordinate 20,879,084, forward strand.
GGCTTCAGGAGATGAGAGAGCCAATAACGCGTGAACAATACAGCTTGTGCTATTACGTTAAGTTTTCAACAAATTCCAAAACCAAAAGGGTTTTATTTTATTAACCAGATTGGGATGTCCAAGCATTTCATATTTGTCAGTTTTCATATTAAAGTCTCTTCGGATTTATTTCCGGCAAATATATGTGATTGTGGTACAAATAGAAGAGAAAAAAAAAACACATTTTACTTTGATGATCAAATGTATTATGTATACACATCAGTTATCAATTTCTTTAAAGTAAGAATACATTTTGTTGTTTTAAGTTGCAAGCAAAGTAAAACTCCATTAAATCATCATTATTATAATCATGCCATTATACTTTCCTTATGCTTTGATTTACATAATCATTAAATTATAATGCTGGAGCTCAGCTAGTCTTTGCAAATGACCTAGGATCATTTAAATTCTAAATGCAGGATTTCCCTGGAGACCTCTCGCGAATTTAACGTCTATTGACAGAAAGGGCTAATTTCAAAACAGCCCTCTTGATAGGTGTATACCTGGTTTGCTTAGTGAATACATAGATGGGGATGTGTTAAGACCGAGTCATGTTTTAAATTAGCAGAACATATTCTGAAGCAGGTGAGGTTTCATCTAGCTCAGCGGTGAAGCAAAACTGGAGCTCTCATGTGAACCTGTAGGTGTGATTCCTTCAGTATCCCATAGATGTGATCTGGCAAGAAAGAAGTTTAATTATCACATTTTCCTTCTTTTATTTCTCTGTACCTCTTTCACACAGTCAATTCGAAGAAGCCCATGTTTCTCCTGCAAGCACATCATTAAAAATCTGCCAGTATATAAAATACTTCAGGACAAAATGTCCAAAGGGATCTGTCTAGCCTTCCAGCCTCCTATCCAAAGGGAGTCCAGATGAATCATCAAGCATGTAGGTTCCTCTCTTTCAGAATGCTATAAAAAAAGACTGTATCTCTAAGCGTAATGTCGAGTAATACTAGAACAAAACTGTATCAAGCAAATCATTCCTAGCTGCTTGAATCTGGGTTTTATGTAATCAGCGAATACATGCATTCGGAGGGAAAACACTGGAAAGTATTTGCTTCTGCTACTCTACACAGAAACCCTTGTGCTAATGCTGGGAGGACAGGCAGGACCATTTCTCAATGAGAGAGACCACACATGGTGATAACAAGACAAATCAAGAGGCAGCCAAAACTCAATGAGCATGTTTATATTACAGGGTAGCTTAATATACCCATTTAGTGTCACAAGAGGAGTCTAGTAAGACGCAGAGAAACAAATATTGAGAAAAACAGTGAGACAGTGAGAAAGATTTCCATAAATAATTCCAGCCATTCACTCACTTATAATTCCACACAACGACCGTCTGTAGCTATAACTAAAGTAGCTCTGTGACAATGCTGTGACTCTAAAGTGAGTTATGGACAATAGCATAACTAATGTGATTTAGTGAAAATACTGTATCTCTCAATTGACTCATTGACAAAGGGATAACTCTAAAGTGACTTATTAACAATGGTGTGACTCTAAAATGTGTTTTTGACAAAGGGTTAACTAATGTGATTTAGTGAAAATGTTGTATCTCTGAATTGAGTCATTGGCAACGGTGTGACTTTAAATTGATTTACTGATAATGGTGAAACTCTAAAGTGACTTATTGGACATACTTTAACTCCAAAGTGACTTAGTGGTCATGCTGCAATTTTAAAGTGAATCATTCACAATTAGTCATTTAGGCAATACACCACTTCACACTGTAACTCTAAATTGGTTTATGCCGTGCTGCAACTCTAAAGTCATTTGTCGTAATTGCTGTAACTCTAAGGTGACCAAGTGACTATGCTGCAACTGTAAAGTTAGTGACAATGCTGTAAGTCTAAAGTGGCTATTGTCAATGCAATGTTGTAATTAAAAGTGTTTGTGATTTTTGTTCTGTTTTGTTTTTTGTAATAGACCGTAGCACCACTTTCATTTCACTCTTATATTCAACCCACTCATTGGTGGACATTAGTGGACATCACAGGACGTCTCATAAGGACCATTTCATAACATGTAGTAGGAAAGGGTTAATAACAAAAAAAAACACCTGTTTTTGGGTTCACTGAGTCTGTATCATCATTTTAGCCAATCTAGATATTTTTTCTATTATGATAAGGTGGTCTGGGTTTTCCAGGGTTAAAGTGGTTTATTATCAAGACTGTAACGTTAAAGTAGTTCATCATCAATGCTGTAACTGCAAAGTGGTTTATTGCTATATGTCTAAAGTGGTTTATTGACAATATTGCATTTGTAAAGTGACCTGGTAACAATGTTATGACTCTAATTAGACTCAGGGACTAACCTTAGCCCTAACGCCATCACTCTATTGTGTCTTGGTACCAATGTGTAACTCTACAGTGACTTTGTGACAAAACTGTAACTGTAAAGTGACTTGTGTGGCAGTAAACTGATTTGGTGACTAGAGAATGAACAGAGACTATCAATGAACCCAGTAAAAACTACTCTTTAATATGCTCGTCTCAGACAGAATGCTTCACTGCCCCTTTGACAGAACTCATCTTGGAAAACAAATTGTTTGCTAAGTGGACTGTATCTGCATTCATCCCATGCAACACCATAAATTACACTTCGAATTTGCATAGAAAGCTAATATTAAATGTTTAAACGTTTGTACCTAAAGCAACAGAGCCTTTATGAGCATAAAGCTGCTATTAAGAGATGCTGGCAGCCTTATACACAGAGAATCAGAGGACTAAACAAGCCACAGTAGAAATAATAATAATAATAATAATAATAATAATAGGCCTAGGTGCTATAATAAATATCTCTTGTAATAAGAGTGATAAGAGTATTACGTTCAAGTAGGTAGAGGCAGTAAAGACTCTGGCAGCACAGATCAGATGCTGGGCAAAGAGAATTTTATATCAAAAATGTTTAATAGGAAGAAATGGCAGAAATCCACATCAGTAGTGTGGAGAGGCCATTATAAAATCTGAGGGAAATGTGATACTGAAAGGACAAAGGCAGGGGATTGAGTGAGGTTGAAGCAAAGAAGGGAAGTCTAATACTGAGGTGATGTTATTAATCGTCTACTCAGACCATAGGAGCTAAAGAGAAATAAGAAAAAATACCAGGTATCCGAGAGCAACTCCATCAATTGCATGTTAAAAAATGGGGTTCAGGACATTCCCTGTAAATCAGAGGTCACCTGAGGGCACCCACTTGACTGACACCATAACTTAACAATAACATATAGTATTTTTCTCCAAAGTACCACTTTTTTGTACCACTTTAAGTACCAGTTTAATTACCTGTGGGTGACAGTGGTAAAGCTTATGGAAAAGCTACAGTTTACAGTAAATGGACAGTTAATATGCAAAAATATCACAACCCGAAATAAAAATCTCACTGAAAAACCAACAGTTCATACAAATGTAACTGCCGTCCCTCCCTTATATCTGAGACAGAACGCCTTGTTACAACTGTCAAGATACACCTGCGAGACAAATCTAAATTTGATGCGCAGGTGTATTTATGTAAGATATAATACTGCAAATTACAGCATTTGTACAGTAATTACACACTTAGTATTAAGCCCAGTTCACATCATTATACCTCAGAACACCTGTGACCTAAAGGCTATAGTGCAGAACAGGTGGATAAATAACTGGCCAAATTATTCACACTAGCACTAACTATCCCTAGTCCTAAATTTCCACCTAAGGAGGAGCTCCAAGCATACTTAGCATGGACACAAGTGCAATCAAAGTGTGCATGCAAATCTGGAAGTTGCAAATTGGGGCTTCAAAGCTCTTCCTGCTCAAGTGCATTGACTGAAAGAACAAACAACACTCCAGTTAGCTACTATTCAGACATGAGCTGATCCTATTAAGATGGCAAAAAGCAAGGACAGCAGGGCTGAATCAAGAATTGCAAATCAACCTACAAAACTGTAACCACTGGGCTTATCTACAGTTGATGCCAACCATTTACATAGACCTAATTTAAAGACATTTAAATTCAGTTTTCCCAACTTCCCTCACTCCATATTAGCATATATTTCCTGTGTGAAGTCAGTTAGGTTGTTAAATCTACTTTATTTCCAACACAGACCATTTTTATTCACTAAATCAGATGTTCAGTGGGACAAAACTTTACATACACTTTGTTAGTGTTTGGGCGGCATTGCCTTTTAATTGCTCAAACTTAAACTCTGACTGTAGCGGTGAAATTCCCCAAGCTTCTCACAATGCTTTTCCAAATTTTAGAACTCATTCCTCTTGATAGAACTTGTGTAACTCAGTCAGGGTTGTGGGCCTCCTTGCACAAACATGCTCTTTCAGTTTAGTCAACACATTATCTTTGGGATTCAGCTCAGGGCTTTGTGAAGGCCACTACTGGCCAATACTTTCACTTTGTTGTCTTTAAACCATTTTGGCACAATTTTAGAGACACACTTATGATCACTGACCTGCTGAAAAGTCATAGTTGTGACAAATATTTAACTTTCTGGCTGATGTCTTGAGGTCTGGCTTAGCATTTCTAGAAAATCTTTCTAATGTCTGAGATGCACCAGTCACTTCTTCAGCAACCCCCCCCCCCACACACACACACAATATAATACTACCATCACCATGCTTCACAGATGGGATGGTGTTGTTTTTTTAAAGCCTCACCCTTTTTCCTCCTTACGTAGCACTGAAAATTTTGGACAAATAGTTAAGGTTTTGTTTCATCTGACTAAAGAACATGCTTCCAAAAAGCTGGTGATTGCTAGAGTAACTTTTTCATATCAGTCATAGAGTAGGTGCTTCTTTACTACATAACAACCTTTCATGCCAAGGCATGTAAGACCTTACTAATTGTGGATGTACATACTGTGGTATGATGCTGATGGCTGCAACTCCTTCACTAGGTTCCTTTGTTGTTGTCTCAGAGTTCAGTTTAACCTTTTAAACCAAAGATCGTTCATCCCTGGAAGTAAGTGTGTGCCTTTTTTTCCAGAACAATTCAGTGTCTTTGTGGTCCCAAGAGTTTCTTATTTGCATACAATGGTTTCTACAGCTTCTTGTGGTACCTCTGGTAAAATTACCTCTGAAGTGAACAAAGTAGATGCCCAAATTGACTTACCAAAAGAAAAGTATGGTAACATGAAATGTGTGAAATGAGTTGTGAAAAGAATAAATAGCTTTAGTCTATAGATGTATGTATATTTTTGGTCTTAACTGGATGGTTTACCAGACATCTTGGAGAGGCAGAATTTATTTAAGAAATTAACCTTACTTATCTCAGCATCAGTGCAGGTACTCTTCTGAGTTATATATTTTTATCTTTTATAGCTAGTAGAGATTTTAATGCCATGGCACATAATAATTAAACAAGCCACTGCCACAATCAGCCACAGACGTTGCATTAAAAATTTTTTATTTATTTTTTTTTTTTTTGTGGGGGTGGCACGGTGATTAGCAATGTCACCTCAAAGCAAGAAGGTCCTGGGTTTGATCCCCAGAGTCGACCTTGGCTAATTGGCTACTCTAAATTGCTCGTAGGTGTGAATGTTTTTCTGTCTCTTTGTGTCAGCCCTGTGGTGGATTGGCGATCTGTCCATAGTGTACCCCGCCTTTCACTCCAAATCAGCTGGGATTGGCTCCAGCACCGCGCTTGAAAAATGGTTTAATTTTTCAAAACAAATATTTTGTGCCACAGAGGTAGATGTTTAACCAAAATCTTTCACTGTTGCAGCAATGTCCTGTTTAGTTCTATTAGACTATATTACTAAAGTGAGCAGTAAATAAATGTATTCATATCTGGTAGTGACACTTGTGACTTTCAATATTCTGTGACATTTTTCAAGTAACACTTTCCTTATTTGTTCATTGTTTCCTGTCCTTGTCAGCTTGCACACTTTCTGTATACTGGTTCCACATGTTCTTACCTTCCAACTCTCCATATTTGGTCAAAGCATAGTACACTTCCACTTTGATTAGTTGGTTTAACTTGTTCCGCTGTTCAGTTCAGTGTATTTTTATCTTTGCATGTGTCTCATAGAGTCATTTCCATTTCCCCTGTGTGAATGTTTTTTAAACACTGGCCTGATTCCACATTTGACCCTGAACTGGTTGACTCACTACAAGTATTTAGATGTATAAGAATGCATTTTGATCCTCACTTCTGTGTGTAGACTCATTCCAAAAGCACTTGCTTTTTACGTAAATATTCTTTTATGCTTCTTATTCTCCTTGGAATATAATCTTAGCTTTGGTCATCCTCAATCTTGAGAAAACTCAGAAGTGCAAGTAATCCTAAAATACAGCCAAACTATTGTCTGTTGCTGAGCATTACTAAGAAACTCTCTAGTGAAAACTGAATTTTAATTACAAATGACCAGAGACGTATTTGATGAGTGTTCAGAATGCCCTACTAAACTCCTCTGAGCACAGATTAAAGAATATCAGAAGTCTATCTTCTATTAAAAACCATGTCTGATGACTGGATTCATTTATATACAAACCTATATTCTTGTATACTATAAACTATGTACTAGTGTCTGGATCTTTGTACATAGCCAAAATGCTTTTGCGAGGTTCAAATGTAGCAGAGAGCATAGAAAGTGATTAAAAGTACCTCTCACTCACAGAGAGTTACACATTCGAAATAAATTATTAAAAAAAAAAATTAACAACACTTCTCGACAGCACACCACCTGTCCTAAATGTTTTTTCAATCTCATATATGGCTGAACTTGAAATTCCTGGGGTGCACCATCTTCTCTGCATTTTGACACCAGTCAAGGTTGTCCTTTAAGTCCTTTAAGTTATCTCAGCTTTAAATACTTACAACCACGTGCTATTTCAGTTTTTCTTTTTTTTAATAAATTTGCAAAGAATTCTATAATTCCATGTTTATGCTGTCATTTTGGGGTCCTGAGTGTAGATTATTGAGGGAAAATATTAATTTGATTGATTTGATCATAAGGCTGCAACATTACGAATGGTGAAAAATTGAAAGGGGTCTGAATACTTTCTGAATGCACTGTATGTATTTATATCCTCATTAACTTTCATCTCCATTCTCCATCTCCATTAACCAACAGGGGTTTCACTAGCTTAGCATTAAAACGAGATAATCCTTTCTGGAAACAAAGAGGAGTATGTTAATATTAATGGTGTTAGAATTAATATTAGTGATGTATTTAACTCATTATCGGATGCACCTCTTGTTCAAATAATATTAATAAATGAATAATGCCCAAATAATATAACTGCATACTAGTACAACTCCTATAACTGGCTTAATTTCAAGAAAATTCTTTCAGACACATTACTATTTCTCAAAACGCAGCGATAAAGGGTCAGCCCTTTTTTTAACAGCTTGTCAGTCCAAGCACAAGGTGACTGACAGGACAGGGTGCAACGGTGGGAGGAAAACAACTGGCAATCAAGCCCACACAGCAGTCTGTTTAGTGCCAGCTTAGCTTTAGGCTTGTTAAGCTTTCGACCAACTGATCCCTGTATTCGCTTGGCTATATTGGAGGGGATTTACACAAGCACAGCATTAAGCCACAGAGCGTAAAGCAAATCCAAAACAGCCAATTTTATCTGGATATTATGCTCTAGGGCTTGCCTCTTTTGTGCATTCCCATGAGAACCACTATCATCCCACAGCCAAAATTCACCTTCACATGAAATAATGTCCTTTGACATATTTCCCAGCATAACCTATTCAATCTGCCTTGACATTCTCATAAGAAATTATACACTGATATGGTCTGGGGAAAGCATTAATTACGCCAAAATATCCATTACAATTGATCCTTCGCATAAAGGGTCAAGTCTACACCGTTTTTTGTTTTTTTTTTTACTTGATTTTGCTGCTTGTTTCAATCTAACTTGTCACATCACACAGTAAAACCTCTAAATGGGGAATTATGATGTGTACAGCAGGAAGATATTTAGCTCTGGAGTCTAGACTATGCATGCTTTGTATTTTTTCTTTTCATGAAGCTCTTTCATGAAGAGGGTATCTTTTGCAAAGACATTCCCAAGAGAAAGAAAGATTAAAAGTTTTATGAACAAATCCTGCCAGTGATCGGGTAATGTGGCGGTGTGCCGTGGTAAATAAAACCTTTTATTGGTCTACTATAACACAATGTCCTATCACAGAGAAAATTGCATTCATTAAACAAAATGTGAAATGCCCACAGAAATGATAGGTTTGGACAGTTGTCAACGTATACAGATGATTGATAAATTAAAGGGGGAAAAGGACGACACAGTGTCTTATTAAGGTAGTGGAACACTAGGTTCTTCAAATCTCCAGTGAGAAATGCTTTATCATAGGATAAAGATGATGAATCAGAAGACCTTTGCAGCAACTTTTCCCACTAAGGTGTCAAGCCAAGCTAAACCATACCAGCATAATACCTCCCAAAATATAACAAAGCCCCAGGTTTTCCTTTATTTATCACCCATCTGTATATGTCCCATTGTACATTAATGAGAGGGTCTTAATCTAATTTGCATTTAAATAGTGTATAGATTTTCACATCCCTCTCATGTAGCGGGCTGTACCTGAGAGCAACAATTGTTTTGTCATTTGTGAACATCTGAACGAAAAAAAAAAGAAAAAAAAAAACAGAAAAAAAAGATTGAATTGTTGGATGATTCATGGGCTGGACAAGTAATTGATTTGTAACACAATCCACAGATGATATCTTCAGTTCTTCTGCACTGTATAAATACATTGGCACTTGTGAGCAATAGTAGATTTGTCAAAACATTGATTTCTTGGCAAGGTGACTCACTGCAACCATAACTAACTTCACAAACACTGTAACACACATGCAATCAAAACAATACCTTTTAAAAAGCTTTAAAAGCTTGTTGTTAAATATTACCCATATAGTATAACTTAATGGCACAAATAGCTTGTTAATGGCATAGGATTACATAAAGTATTTCAAGATGCTTTTGAAGCTTTATAAATTCCTCTTCGAAAAATCAGGTTTTCTTCACAAAGAATTGTATCTTCCCACTAAGAGTTTCTTCTTAAAACCTATGCAAAGAACCATTCAGGGGAATGTTCACTAAGGAATTCAACCTTACTGCTGTCGATGATGAATCTCCTGAATAAATACTGACAAGGATCAGCTGATGTCGTAGTACTCTGCACTGTATACTGTAAACAAAATCCCAATGCATAACACACAGGCAGTACTTTTGTGTATTTTATAGATATAGTTGAGGTGTCTAGCCTTAAAACTACACAATCACTACCACCATCAACTGACATGAGACCTTTTTAAAGCTCGCTAACATCACATATATCAAACACGTGAACTTCACGTGAAATCGACATTATGAAGGAATTGTACCTTAAACTCATAACCTCATAACTCATGTTAATATCGTTGCGATGGTATATTGATTTGTAACAGGAAGAATGGCTTGTCTACCTTCCCTACTCTGTGCCTGGAATGCTAGTTACAGCCATATGTAACTCTGATACAGTGTCCCGGAGACCACTCTGCAGAACTGCATCAGGCTTTACAGCATCATGCCATCCCAAGCGGCAAAAACACAGTATTTATATTCATTAGTGTCTCACTTGAGTGAAAAAATCAACTTCTTCTCAGACCTTCAAAAAAT
>JAQLOM010000032.1:20897798-20908238 GCA_030068315.1 Chrysichthys thysi
CACACACACACACACACACACACACACACACACACACACACACACACACACACACACACACACACACAGAGCAGTGGAGTGAAGAAACAGCCCTATTGCTTTAATTTACGGCTCGCCTAACTGGATGGCAGCTACTGTAACATAGAGCTAGAGTTCGATTCATAAGTACAAGCAGATGCTCATATAAACATGAATGCACACACAACTTGTTCCAACTCTATGTGGTTCTCTGTCTCCTTCATCTTGCTCGCTCTCTCTCTCTTGCTGTCTCATGTCATTGAGTGGGGCAGCAGACACAGAGGTAATCCAGCACTAATGATCTCATCCCAAATGCAATCTGGGACAATGGAAACTGGGTAATGAGACACTGATTATGATGATGATGATGATGATGATGATGACGATGATCTAGAATCTATCACTTAGCTGCCATGTGACGCCGTGTGAAAGGCTTCTGGTGTCAGTGGAATAAAGTTACATTATGTCAGTGGGGGGTTTAATTCATGTAATGGCAGGAGATATCTCAGTTTAATGGGTGTCATGTTCGTTCCAATACATCATTAGTTATATCAAATGAAAATGTAAACGTCGAGATGGTGGAAATGAGCAGATATGAATTTTGCTGATAAATTTGATTTTTTTTTAAATCACTGTATAAATACACTCCTGAAAAATTCAAAACATAAAATACTATAAAATGTATAGACAAATGCTAACATTGTATAAACGATGTATATATACAGTGTGTAAAGATGTTGCCACAGAACACAAATAAAATGAAGTAAAAAGGGGACGATTACACCAGAAATCCAGAAAAGTGAGATATATATATATATATATATATATATATATACACACATACACACACACACCCCACATATGGCATGAATAATGTAAACATGGAATAAATATAGAAATGTAATTACATGGTATTGTATCTACAGGCATTTGAGTTTACAATTTATAATTGATGAAGCTGCTGGAGCTAACATCTGTTTTAACAATTTTTGTCATCACTATATAGTCTTGAAAAAAATCCCCCACCATGATGAAGGTTCTTTTGTGCCATAATGCACTTTGGGAACAAGAATTAAATTCACCTACTCCTGACAACTGGACCAATTTATTACAGCAGTAGCATTTTGAGAAAGACATTGCTTTAATGAAAAAAAAACAGAAAAAAAAGAATTCAAACTAGGCTGGCAGATTTTCATTAATTCCTAGGTAAGGATGCTGACAGGTGTGATTAAGAGCTGTACTCCATCTATTCCTGAAGTAATCACTACAGGCCCAAGAGCCCCAGGGAGAATAATCACATTCACAACCCATGAGATGTCAGTATGTACAATAAATCAACAAATCTGAATAGGAAACACAAGGACATTAAGATGAATCCTTATCTGCTTGACACTAAAGCAAACAAACTGCAGAGTCGGACACTAAAGCCCTGTGTAAGAATGAAGCTCAGGATGGAGTAGTGACAGCCAGCCTGTGAATCTTTCACAAGCCATGCAATATTAAAAAGCCTTAAATAACAGTGTGGGAGCCCTGTAACTGAGACTGAGCTAACAAGCTCCTAGCTAATTAAGAAACCTGGAGACACAAAATGGAGCATATATGTATGAGAAGGCCACAACTATCTAATCCATCTAATCTAAAATATCTTATTTTCATGTGTTACCCTTTGTAACATGAAAGTAAAGTTAGGAATATCAGTTCACCCAAAATCCTGATGAAGACCTGGCTAAATGATCAGTACGCCATCACACAGCCTGTGAACACTATCTTTAACCAGGCGAGTGGAACGGAGGTCCTGGCAGTTCCTGAATATCCACTTGACAGCAAGTGAAAGGAAGCTATCTGGTAAGTGGATCAGGGGATAATCCGTTCACAGGAACACGATAAAGCTGTGTCGGTAATGTATATTGAAGCTTTAGATTGAGTGAGCTTTTAGTCAATTATGATAATAATAACACCTGTATTGTACTTATATGTTATGTTACTAAGTGACTTAAACACGTTGCTAGAGAAAGGTGTTTATAGTTCAGCAATTAATATTTATATCTGATTCAGTCTGCTACTACAAATTTTGAACAGACTAAACACTGGGTTTAGCCCCCCCCGACACACACACACACACACACACACACACACACACACACACACACACACACACACACACACACACACGGATTGATTGTTACCCAGCTGGTGGATTAGTTCCTGGTCAATCAGTGACAGCAGAAACAATGCACGTACACCTGCCTTGTTGACTACACTGCTATCAGGTATATCTACATGCCGTCTGGGTCACTTTAAGCCACATGCTGATTTATTTGAACTGAAGCGTTCTTGGTCCTTTTTGACACTTTGTCTGCACTAAATCAGTCCCTCCAGGTATAGCAGCAAAAGGCAAAATTGCCTCAAAGTAATTAAATGGAGTAAAAGCAAAAATAGCATACTTTGAAACTTTAGTCACTTGTACTCCATTTACACCTGAAGTCCGACTGCTGTATTGCTTGTTAATATTCAGCAAATGAGCTTATTCCATCTGAACACCTAATTCCACTGATTCTCCTTATTTTAGTAGATATATAAATAATATGGGGGTAGCACATTCACATGGAGGGTCGCATCCTTACTTCATACCTCGACCCTGGGTCAGTCCTGAGCTCAGGTTATTGTCTGTACGACGTTTCTCCATGTGGATATATGTCTATATGCCTGTTAGCCTAATCATATGTATTAAATAACATTTTTACAGACATTGTGGTATGAAAAAAATTAATCTACATTAAAGTTAAGCTTGTTTTCCAAGTTACATTAAGCTAACATCTGTTCAGTCAGCTGTGCTGTAACTGAGTTTATTCAGACCTGGCAAGATGCCTCATAGTGTGTGTTGTGCTCGAACTTTAATGGACAAGAGGCTTGGCTCTTGTGGTGGTACAAAAAAACAACTGAACCCTTTCAGAAACAACTGCATGGAATAAAATTGATTTAAACCTAGCACATTTAGCAAATACCTCAGCAGCACTAATATGACTCTCTCCTGTGTTAAACCATGCAAGAAGGTTAACTTCATACAGTATGTCCATCATATGTATGTCGAGGGGGGAAAACGGTTTAATTCAGGAAGTAATCATAATTAAAGTCTTTGAAGTGTTTGATTAAATGGAGTCATAATGTTTCTTCGAAAATGCAGGTTTTAAATGCACATTACAGATCAACTTTGAACATTTATTCTGGAGAACCGATGATTATTCTTTCCACCCTCTCAAACTGCTGAAGAGTAAAAAGGCTTGCTGTCAAGCTAACAAATGTTTCACTCCACTTGTAGACTGGACAAAGTATGAACCGGAAATAGGTATGAATAAAAGGTGGTGGCTGAAATGTCTATGTGATCTTAAGTTTGGTGGAAATTAGCTTCACTGACTCAAGAAAGTCATTTCAAAGCTTAATTAAAAAAAGAAGACAGAATCTCTTACTTCCTGTATTTTTTTTTTATTTTTTTTTATGTGCGTATGGAGTTTCCCCCGCCATCTAACGCAGGTGGAAAATGGCATTCAGCATGTTTAGATTTCCTTAGTAGTACTGACCATTGGTCCATTTAGAATTGACCATTGGTCAGGATATTGTGCACTTTACTTGTCTTCTATAGATCAGAGTATCTGTAGTTTATACGAAATATATTACTATCTAAGCTATGGGGCTTCTCTACAGCAAGAGACGATTCCTTGCTGCCTTTTTGTAATTAAGTCTTTGTCACTGGAAGGGTTTTTTTTTTTTTCATTCGTTTGACTGTTTGTTTTTTTCCCCCCAAAACTTTGCAAACTTAAGACACAGTTCTGTTCTATATAGGGCAAACCAATAAAATGCCATCTAGTGTCCTATTTTTAATATTTATTGATGCAAGACAAAAAGGATTACAGTGTTCCAAAACCATCAGTAATCGTCGCGCGAGCATCATATAAAACAGCAATTTGGATAAGAGATTTTTTTTGGCCATCTTAGCCACAAGATGGTTTAAGCTTGGGTCCAAAAGCTAGCTGAACTCAAATATATGTCTCTTTAACTACAAATAGAAAAAAAACATATATCCTTAAGGGTAGCACCTTTGAAGTGCAGCTTGAACCCTGGGTGTAGTACCTTTTTTCATGACGGAATCTCCTGAAGTTTTTGAATGCTTTACATACAGCTGTGCATGTTCAATTATTAATCTTCACAGAAGCTGTGGCTCAATGGTTATGGCTTGGACTATTGGTAAGAAGGTTATGAATTCAAGCCCAGGCACCACTGACCTGGTACCAGCCTCTAACCTGGTCTGCTCCAGGCCTGACCTTGCACTCTGATCCCAGTTCCCTAACAAACATTGGTAGGTGAAGTAAAAAAACATCACCATACTGTATTGCATGTGACAATAATAAATCTTCTACTTCGAAATATTATCCCCATTTGGTGGTGGAGTTCATACAAGTCTTATGCAAGAGAAGCAGTTTCATTGCATCGACCCACAATAAGATTCACAGCATCCAGCAGCTTTTCCTGCCCCACTGATCATACTTCATCATACTTCAACCTAAGCATCTGGTAGGCTGTCGAGCCCTAGTCAGCCTGCCAGAAATGTTCCCCTGATAAAATTAGTGGCCTAGCACCTGCTCAGCACTGTTTTTCCATGCTGCTCAGATCATTTTCTGGTGGAGCTACAACACATAACTAAACCAAATAAAATTAGAGGCCTGGCAACTCTCAGCCCTGTTTTCCCACGCAGTTCAGGTAATTTTCTGGAGAAACTATAAAATATACAGTGTGCGCCAAAAGTCTGACAGCATTTGAAAATGTTTGTATGTCGCACAAATTTTTAGTTCAATACAACAATTCTAATGAAGAATTATAATACTGACAACAACTTGAACGAAAAGTAAAATCTTTGAAAGATTTACGTGAATTTCAGAGTTTCTTATTATTTGGTTCATCCCCTTTTTGTTTCAATAACAGTTGACACTTGAGCTGGCAGGAAGTCCACAAGTTTGCGCAAAACCTCATGATCCATTTTCGAGCACATCCATCAGCGTGTCATCTGAGCAGATGAGATTAGGGATGAGGAAAATCTGACGTTTTCAACAAGGCGGTTAACATGATCGATATCAGTAATTTAAATAAGGATCTAGACATAATGACAGATATTGAATCATAATTATTCAAGATATTCAAAATTTATTTTATTTGTTTTAAATATTTCAAAAGTTTATACGGTTCATAAGGTTTATAAGTCTCATTTCCATATTTAAATGCAAAAAAATAAATAAATAAAAATAAAAATCCCAGATATTCAGTGGACCCCACTGTATCTACTAACAAGCTCTCGGGGCTTTTTTTCTTTGTTTTTCTCCCCTAGAGTGAAGAAAGTGCATCAGTTTGTAAGTTTGTGACTGACAGAACCTTGAGAACTATCACGACTCATTCTTCAGGAACAGCGTGCTACACTGGTTAAAAAAAAGGAAAGCTGTATGCCTGTGTACCCTTCTAACAAATAATCAGACTGGAAGCTTGATGTTAAAAGAGTTAGAGACTTCTCTCTGATGTCTAATTAGTGCTCATGCAAATGGAGATGATGCTATGAAGCAAAGAGACGTGACGGCTATAATGTTTAATGAGGGCAGGCTACAAGGTTACCTTTGTTCCAGCCTACACACAGGAGAGGCATAGATTCCAATGACTGTACGTGCATTCTAGCCAAGACTACATACAAGGGAGAATCAAAAAGTTAAGGCAATTTTTGAATAACCTGGAGAGAAAAAGAAAACGCATGGACTGGAACCCTCCATCTTCTCATGCAAACAAGCAATTCAAAAGTCAGCCCTCCCTCAAAAAAATCATGTTAATGTTCTTTTGGGACATGAAGGTTCCTATTCTGGTGCATTTCCAAGCTCATGGGCAAACAGTGAACGGTGCAAATTACTGTGCATTGCGAATTGAACATAAAGCTGCAATTTGCAGCAAAAGAAGAGGAATGCTGTCCAGAACAGTCTTGCTGCACCATGACAACGCACGTCCTCATACAGCAGCAGCGACAGGAGAGCCAGTGCAATGGCTCGAGTTTGAACGTCTTCCACATCCTCCGTACAGCTCGGATCTGGTGCTGAGTGATTTTCACATCTTCGGTCCACTGAAGGAGGCGCTGCACGGTCGCAGATTCATCTCTGATGATGAAGTAAAGGAAGCGGTGCTCCCCTGGCTTCGGGAGTAGCCGAAAAACTTCTCTGTGCGAATCCAGAAGCTAGTTGAATGGTCCGACAAATGCGTCGTCTTGGATGGGGACTATATGGAAAAGCGTTATGTTCATTTTCTCACTGTTACTTGTATTAAAGGCGTTAAATGTATTTTGCCTTTACTTTTTGATTCTCCCTTATATGTGCTATACAGAAAGAGCTATACTATCATTATAGTTAAAGAAAGAGAAATCAGTTCATACTAGCCTAATATCTTGACATTATACATATGGAGTGCTTGCTACGTGTGTAAAGTAATATATTTTTGAATGTCCCTGATCTAACAGTGGACCAAAATAGTAACACTGCTAATAAGCAGCAAAAGCCACGTAGTCCACATGCAGTATGATTCAGTCATATAACACTACAGGAGAACTGCTTACTTTCTTCTTAGAGTGAGAAAATTGAATGTGTGAATTTGATCCAAGTTTAGACCATATGATTCGATTCGCTCATTTTATAAACACTCAGTGATATTACAGAATGTACTGTTGGCACCGTGTTAATGGATTAAACAAGAATGAAGTGCAACACAGCACCAGCATGTGCTAGCTAAGTGCTCTTATCGCTTGCCATGTTGCATTATTGACCCAACCTGAGAGATTTTCTGGTAGACAGACAGGCACACAGACAGATACACAGATAAATCCTTGGTCCTCTGCCACAGTACTGCTGGGGAATGTGATATCCTCCAAGCGTGCAGGGAAAAAAAAATATATATATATATGCCCAAGTCAAATTCTGAGCATTTTAGACAATGTATGGCCATTAGCAGGAAACCGAAGAAGTGGTACATTAGGCCCTGCCCTTTCCTGTCCCATGTTGCCGCTCACTATCGGAAATCTGGCATTAAGAATGAATGGATTGTGTCCAGCTAGTATTAATTAAACAAGAATGCTATTGAGCTCCGGTGGCAGCCATATTAAAGACTGGCTCTGTAATTAATCACAGAAGCCCCGTGTGACTCGCCTGATCCTGCCACAACGCCACACATGCTAGGAGCCCATCACGCCTTAACAACACAACAGACAAGCACAAGAAGTGCTAACTGAAAAACTGCCCAGCCAGACAGTGATAAAAAAAGGAAATGCAAGGCTGCTGAAGCTAAAAAAGAAAAAAAAAAAGTCTGACTCAACTTTGGGAAGAGTTGCAGACACACACAATGCGGGGCTGGCATGCTATGGCTGATAAAATACAGCTAGGCTACACTTGGCTTAATCTTCCTGTATCAACATTTTGAATTTCTGATGAATGGCATATGAGAGAATTTAATGTTAAATGGTTTTAAAGATTTTATTTTCTATTCAAAAGAACAAGTACAGCTAAACAGACGTGAGCCTACCTGCATGCAGCCAAGTTTAGCATTAAATCTGGCTAAAAACCAAACAAATAAATACTACTACTCCTACTACTTCTGCTACAAAATAGATGACACTAATTTGCATGGATTGAAACATATGTTGATTATTAGGAACACAGGAGCATAAAGTCACATAAATTACATGACAAAATAATTCATCTCTATGTAGTAATTATGCTAATACAGCCTGAAAATGGCTTTTATTTGCTTTTTTCGTGCATCAACCAGCCATATTGGGATCAATTCATTATTTTAAGCCATTTAACAACACAGACTGAATGTATTATCAGTCTCGTTTCCAAAAAGGCTACATAAGAGAGCACTTTTACTGAATGGCTTATGAGCGATACCAGAGACATATAGGCTACTGTATGAATGAATTCCTTATGGAGCCATGCTCTTCTGAGTCAAATTAATAAGCCCCATTGGACTTTAAGGTCTTATTGGTCTATAAGCATAGCTCAGCATCAGTTACTATGTATTACACTATGTCAGGGGTCGGCAACCTGCGGCTCCAGCTTTTGTGGAAAGCGGGTCCAAATGGCTCTTTGAGTGTTAAAGGTTGCCGACCCCTGCACTATGTACTCACTCACTCACGCATCTTCTGCTGCTTAATCCTGTTCAGGGCCTCGGGGGGAAGCTGGAGCCAATCCCAGCTGACTTTGGGTGAGAGGCGGGGTTACACCCTGGGCAGGTCACCAATCCACCTCAGGGCAACACACAGAGACCGACAACCATTCACACCTATGGGCAATTTAGAGTAGCCAGTTAACCTACGGTAATCCCCTCTGTGCATGTCTTTGGACTGTGGGAGGAAACTAAAGTACTGAATGGAGTGTTGGGTGTGTTGAATTGTTTGCCACATTGTGTATTTACAGTACTCTGTACATTACCACAAACATCAATTGCCCTTTTCCACTGACTACATCTAAAACCATCACTTAAATAGAATCCCTAGCACCAACTGTTTATCGTCTTCTCTGTATTAAAATGGAAAAGCAGAGGTGTGAGTCAGGCTGGCGATAAAAACTACCACACTCAGCATTTTTAAAAGTGTACCAGTAAGAAAATCAGTCATTCTTGTGTATGTCTTAGGTTTATAACATAAATTCTGGCATGGGTTGATTTATTGAAGTGAAAAAGCTAAGGCTACAGGACTGAATCAGAAACGCTACACTCCCCTTCTCTTTGCACAATAGCCGTTATCATCAATACAACTCTGCATGAAGGTACTCGCAGGGAGGTGGCTGCCTCATTTGCACACTCGATAAATGGATCATTGCTGGAAAATCCATTCTCAATCTAATTGAAATTATCCAGAGCTTTGCATTTGTGAGCACGGAAGGTTGAGTGAGAACAAGAAAGAAAGAAGAAAGAGAGACAGGCAGAGAGAGTGAGAGAGAGTGAGAGAGAGAGAGAGAGAGAGAGAGAGAGAGAGAGAGAGAGAGAGAGAGAGAGAGAAAATGGAGGGGTGAACCCAGCAGAGAGGAAACTTAACGCAGAGAGACAGCATGAGAAAAGGAGAACTGTGTGTATAGGGTGAGCCAGACATAAATAACCATCAATTAAATAATTAAATAGTCTTAATGGCTGCGATCACGGCACCTCCTAATTATAACTAGCTATTAACAGTTGGCCTTCACTGCTCTACAGATAAGAATAGGATTAATGTGAGGCTTGCCCTGCATCTTTAGCATTCACCCGCAGGGACTAACAGGGCCAAACAGCATCTATATACAGTATCTGCCAAAATCATGCAACAGAGACAAAATCTCTCCACACACGCAGGGTGTTGATTGTGCTTTCTGTCCTGATCTCCAGCAAAATTATTTACACCATACTGCAGTGTGTTGCATTGGAATAAGTCGATGTGATACATTTCCTCTTTTGTAAACAAATGTCCATACGTTACATATGTGCTTGAGGGGAAATGTAGTTCAAAATGCACTCTAACAAAATATGCAAGTCGGTGAGAAATTGATATGAATTTGCATCCCTGACGATTCTCTAAATTTTGTTTGATTCAGTGCAAATAAAGCCACAAAAAGGATATGAGCCTAATCTTTGCACATGTGGCATATTTCTCTGTAATATACAGTAGTTTGTATATAAACTGCGGGTATTCCTCAACTGGAAGGTGTTTCCCAAATACAGTGGAAGCTCTGGTCACGAATGCCGAACACGAACAAATCGGATCCCGACCAAAAAATTCACCAAAATTTTTGGATCTGGTCACGACCACATAATCGGGTGCCGAACAAACACAGCCCTGGCCATTTTCCCCTTCCGCTTCGTACGCACCAATGTTTTCCCATTTTCTGTTTCCGTATTGTGCCATTGATTATTGCACAACTAACAAAGACGCGCATGTTCCTTTAATCGGTCTTCCCGCCCATCTTCCTCCTCATTTCCTTA
The DNA here is from genome assembly GCA_030068315.1 of Chrysichthys thysi. Lineage (NCBI taxonomy): Eukaryota > Metazoa > Chordata > Actinopteri > Siluriformes > Claroteidae > Chrysichthys > Chrysichthys thysi. The sequence goes on from JAQLOM010000032.1 coordinate 20,907,843, forward strand.
ACGCCAGAAGATGACTCATGCGAGGTTAGATTTCTTGATTGTTTACCCTAAGTCTTTGATTTTTTTTTCTGTGCTTAAAACTCATTGACCACACACAGCATTTTTTTTGTTGTGTTTCTCTGCATTTTTGCACTATAAGCCTTCATTATGAGTCCCAAGAAAATGAAAAGTGAAAATGGTAGTTAGAGTAAGAAGCCTAAGCGTATAACATTTGAAATAAAGAAAGACATAATCTCAAAGCATGAGAAGCGCCACCACATCCCTCCGCCACCGTCCACCTACACCAGCAACTACGTATCCACCGCGAAGGTAACGTGCATTAAAATCATCTGTTTATTTCATTTAGTTTTATTTTTCTATAATTAATGTTATTTTAATTTTATTCTATGTTTTATT
>JAQLOM010000032.1:20914229-20924510 GCA_030068315.1 Chrysichthys thysi
CACACACACACACACACACACACACACACACACACACACACACACACAGAGAGAGAGAGAGAGAGAGAGAGAGAGAGGTGTCCAACTAGTTCCACAAATAGCTGAGTGGTCCAAATGTGTTATACAGGGTGTCCCAAAAGTCTGGATCCATAGGCATTTTTCCTAAAAGGAATTTTAATACGAAATCATCTCTGCATGTAACAACAGTTCAGATATATTAACCCTGCTCTGGTACCATGGGGTCTATGTGACCCCAGCCCTCTTTGGACCATGTTTTGTTTTTGGAACCCATCACGATTAGTGACCTTGCCTGCCATGTATTTTCTCATAAGGCCTTCCTAAGTATGTGACATGTTCGATAGTTTCAAAGTCTTTCCGCTTATTTTTTATTTATGTTTATTTACGCTTCACCATAGTACCTTCAACGGGTGGCACAGTGGATTTCCTCCGGGTTTTACTCCTGTCCAAAGACATGCTCATTAGGTGGTTTGGCTACTCTAAATTGCCCGTAGGTGTGAATGTGTGCGTGTGTCTGAGCATGAACCCGAGTCCCGAGTTAGGGCAGGATTGGGGTGTGAGGCTAGTGACCTCACCCTGTAGAATGCGCTTGGCTACAAAAATGTCAACCGAGCCCCATGGGGGCTGAGAGAGAGAGAGAGATAGTGCCTTCAATGTGACGGGTACTATGGGGTCAATTTGACCCCAAGCGAAAATAAACCTAAATAAGAAATAAGCGGAAAGATGGGTATGGGTGGTCACAGAAGCCAAACTCTCAGAAGAACCTTGATGTGAAATATTGTCAGACAATTGAAAATGTGAAAACCAGTTACAGAAGCAATGCGGGATATTTGTACCAAAAATCCACCACCAGAGGCACCTGCACCAGCCGCAAGCACCACACAGCGTCATCCGGGACAACGCAAGGGATGCTATATTTGTCCCAGATCAAGTGACAAGAAAACCAAATTAGTCGTGCCAACAGTAACATTTTTGCCTTCAGTGGGTTGAAATAAGCGGAAACTCACACATGAAGCGTTGTGCAATATTATTTGGATTTTAACACATTGTTATACCATATTGTTTCAAGGAAAACAAAGTATTGTAATAAAGTAGTGTTATTCCTGTCATATAGCATGTTTTTCACCATGGGGTCAAACTGAAACCATGGTACCAAGAATGTGACTTTTTTCGTGGTACCAGAGCAGGGTTAAGGAATGGTCAACCTTCTTGTATTCAGTGTATACACACATGTTGCAAAGTCCAGCGCTAACTATTTGAGCATTTATTGTAAAATCTGTATGTAAATAAATGATCTCATATGGATCCAGACTTTTGGGACACCCTGTAGATACCGTGGGAAGGTTTTTTTTTTTTATGATGAATGTGTAGAACCCATCATTTGAACTGCGAATTCACGTGCCTGGGATCAACTCCGCATAGTGCTAGCCCTACAATTAAAGCCTTTGTTCATCTTCCATCTCTTCCTCAGTGAAAATAAGCATAGTAAAAGCAGAACTCGTTGGTTGTACCTTGCTTGAATAATGACGATGAAAGCAGACAAGCTGGTATGTTGCACTGGCAGGCTCGGTCCTCCCATTCTCCAGGACTGTGGCTGCCACACTGTGCAACATCACCCACTGGGAATAGTACACAGGCAAACAAGGCTGGCAAAAGACCTGCTAACAGGGTACACCTTCCCTGCTATTCATCACAATAACAGTGATGAAAAGACTTTGGATTGCAACTTGACAGATGCAAAGACAATACAATGTGGCTACCTGCTTTTCAGTGCTGCTGCCAGACCATTTCAGTGAGGCCTGTCATCAAACCAGAGACACGTATTGCAGATGATGAGCTGTCTTATTGGAGGTCATGAAGAGCTGAAGGTCATGACAGAAGAAGGTTTGATTAACACTTGTTGCCATGTAGGATCCCTAACGGGCTGCAAATAAAACACATTTAAGTTTACAACCTTATGAGAACTACGGCCTTCAGCATTATCAGGTCATAGATCTCCTTTCTGTCTGGGAGGATTTGGAAAATGGAAGTCACTAATGTATTCTCTTGTATATAAAGACAGAGAGGCATGTAAGCCAAAATACTGTACTTCATTTATAATGTAGCAGTGGACAGCAAACAATGTGTTTTCGCTTATTAGCATGTCTACTCAACAGTGGCGTTAACTCACTTGAGTCCTAGAGAGCTAGAGCAAATGTTGAACATGAAGTACCTCAGTGGCTTTTTCTGATTTCGCTAAACTAATTATACCCTTCAGCCACCCAGGCAAATTAGATTAGGGCCAGGGATTAAAAATGAATGGGGAGATCCAGCCAGGTGAAACGGTGAGACAGGGAGCAGTGAGGAAAAGCAATTAGGAGAAACCATAGCCATGCAGTGGTGCGTCCTGAGAAGAGAGCAAGGTCTGGTAGTGGGTTTCAGTCCCAGAGCTGGAGTTACACCCTAACTGTGGTCTAGCGTGGCCTCGCTGGGTGAGACTCATCCACTTTGTGCCCCTCTATCTCTTTTCTTGAACTGAACATTTGGCCAAAGGTAAGATAGAGTTCCTTAGGTCTGGAGGTCCTTAATGAGGCCATTTCGAGCCCTTTATTTCCTCGGATTACTATTTTTTCTGCTGTCCGCCTCCTCGACAAGAGGCACCAAGGTGCAGGTGAAAGCCAGGGGATATTCTCTGTGGGACAATTAAACAGATGAACTAGTCACTTGACACTGGCCGGTATATTCCGACACCAGTTTCTCTGAGAAATCTTAGCAAAACACTGCAGCAATCTCATGCATAAACTAATGACTAGTCCCAAAGCCTGAAATAAAGCATAAAGTGAAAGATATACTCAGGACAGGATTTTCTGTCTTTGTACTTAACAATGGAGCACTTAACAGTGAAGTGCTTAGAATGAAGCAAGCACAACTCAAACACACTGATGTGGCTGAGCTTGCACAAAAATATCATTTAAATGTTTACCATTTGAAGGATAAATACGTTTTCAAATGAGGCATAAAACACACTTTATCACTAATTCAAAAGAACTAGGTAGAGCGTTCCTTTTCTGGGCAGATATGAGCGCACAAACACAATCTCTGACACATGAAAAATACTTCCTCACACTACAGCACTGATTATGTCGTGCATAGATAGCATATCCAAGTCCTGCTCAGAGGGCAGTTAGCTACAAAAATAAGCACTCACTGGTTTATCCCATCTCACACACATCCGGGAAAAACACTCTGTATGCTCATTAAAGTGGTAAAGATGATGCAAATGGCCATATCTGGTGCCACAAACACCAAACAAGAGATGTATCCGATACTACATCCTTCCTTATGCAGAAAACAGAGTCGCTCTAATTTTTGAGGAATTCCACTCTGTCGGTTGTCTGTTGTGAGAACGTGTGGTGCACTGAGGGTATTCCCAAGAAATTAACAGAGAATCTAATGCTTAAGCTAAGCATCAAATCTGCGAAGTTTGGCTGCAAGAAAGCTTAACATTACACTTCACTTAGAAATGGCTGTCTAGTGATACCAAAATTATCCATAAGCACTCATGTTATTTAGAATATTTAGAAGCGTTCGGTTAATTAGTCGTTAAAAATCAGTCAGCTAGATATCTAAAAGTTATTGTGCTGTTTAATGATTTAGCTCATTTAATTTATTTGACTATTCAGTATTTATGGGCCATTCGCATGTGAAAAGTTTGTCTGAAGCTAGATCAGTGGTCACGTCGTTGAGTTGCTACAGTACCTTGAGTTATTGTTAGGTTGCTGTTGCTAAAATCTGCATTAGCATGTCGTGCTGGTTCACTCCTGGATTTTGAGCTAATAATGGTTGGGCTCCGGACTGCTGTTTACTCCATCACTTGCCTGACTTGTAAGTCCAGGTTTCAGCCACAGCGCCAATACTAATAAGTGTCGATAATATTTTTTTTGTCAGCGTAAGTTATTGGGATAACTCCTCACTTTATTATTTAAAGAAATACAGAATCTCATTATTTACTGCATTATATACAGCAGCATGCTGTATAGTGAATGTCCAGTGTTTTCTTTCCAACAAAATATTATAGTATTATATTAAAATATTTTGAAATTCGAAAAACTAAATAGACTAGCTTTAGTTCACCATTATATGTCTAACTAATTTTCAGGTTTTCAGTATGAAATGGTCAGGACAAAAAATAATGTATCTGAAATAAACTTGCTATATATATATCTAATGGAAGAAATCCCACACTGACAGAATATTATTATATAATCCCATTAGTATCTGTGCATAAGATGCTAAAATACTGTCATTTCTTGACATTTCCAGATGGCAAATAATATTTTTTCACATATTGCATTCTCTATATGTAGCACATAATTTTCCAAGACAGTCAACTGGAAAAATAATCTATTGATTATGAAAGAGCAGAGCTGGAGCGTCTGTGAGCTGCCACTATGAAGAGGCACTGATCACACTCCAATGAGCTCCATATATTAAAGAGGTGAAAGGCCTGCTGAAATATTAATGAAGTGGAATGGATGCTGGTTTGGACCGTGTTTGATCGGTGGGCCATACAGGCCAAAGACCTCTAGATAACTACAGAGGAAACCTTGACAGAGCTAAACATGAATAATTTACCCTACTGCGACCGAGGAGAATCATAGGTGCATATTTACTTATTATACATAAACTTTTATCCACTTCCTGTGATGAATGACATAGTGTGCCTTTTAATGGGTTACTTGCTTTCAGCTGCTGGATACTTTTCATTTTCTAGCAATGTGTTAAATGTAATGACTGTAAATATGTTTTTTATAATAAACCTTTTTTTTTTTTTTCACCACAAAACATTCTATCCCTGGCCACTTTATGATGGACACCTGTACACCTGTTCATCCGTGCTATCATCTGGTCAGTAAATCATATGGCAGCAGGACGAAGCATAAAATGGTTAGCATAAAATAAAACACTGGACAGGTGTTTGGAAGTTTGGAAAAACTTTGCCTGATCTTTTTTCAATCTTCACCTGTCCAGTTTTATTCATCCTGTTCCCACTGTAGCCTCAGATTCCTATTCATCTAATGTTATTGTCTGCTGTTATAGAACATCTGTCTTGAGGTGCAGTGTGTTGTGTGTTCTGGGATGCTTTTCTATTCATCATGGCTGTAAAGAGTGGTTATTTTAGTTACCATAGCCTTCCTGTCAGCTCAGACCAGTTTGGCCATGCTCCTCTGACATCTTTCATCAACGGGTCATTTCGGATGGTTTTTTTGTTTGTTTTCCGAACCATTCTGAGAAAAATCTAGAGTCTGCTGTGCATGAAAATCCCAGGAGATCAGAAATATTCAGACCAAACTGTCTGCCTCCAAAGACCATGCCATCGTCAAAGTCACCGAGATGTTTAATGTGAAGGCTAACTGAGCTTTTGACCTACATGTGCATGATTTCACGCATTGCACTGTTGCCACCCAGTTGGATGACTGAATGTATGGGTAGGTGTACAGCTGTCCTATTAATGTGACTGGTGAGTGTATGTATTGATATCATTTGGAGCAGGGAAGTGTTTAAAGGGTAGAACAATGTACCCAATAAGCACATCTAACCACCTCATATTCACTAAAGCATTTAGATTTTCATTTTGAATTGTGAAAGCAGTTCAATTAATCTATATCATTTCATGAGATTATTAATCAAGCTTTATTTAAGCCCTCAGTTGGTTAATGAGTTTCCATGGACTGTGCTCGAGTCATTTTCTTCTCAATGAATTACACACTGTTTATCCATAAAGATTCTCAATTTGAATAGTTTGTTCATCGAGATGTGATGGGTGATTTAACTGTACCCTTAATTTTTTTTGAGCACCGTCTATCCTCCTGAGACCCAAAACTCTAGTGTTGCGTTCCTTGTCATTACTCCTGACTGTTTCTGTTTTTAAGTAACTGTTAACTATTGAACGTGAACATTGTCTCCAACCAGAAAGAAGTTTGGCAAAAGAGTAATGGTCCTCAGTGGACCTCATAGGAGGATCTTACCAGGAAATATACACAATGCAGTTTGGGGAAAATGCAGTGTCCTCATATGAGGACAGTGGGGTCTCAGGAGGATAAATTATTTTAAAAAATCCATTTACACTGCTTTGACAAATTTTTATTGCAAGGAAATATTAGAAATAATGTCAGAACTGAAATGGCTCTTGGCATCTTTTGATTGTGTCTTATTTAACCAAACGATGGCCAGCAAGTGATTTTCAAAATTGTGCCAAAATTAAGTCCAGTCCAAAGAAAAGCAAAAAACAAAGTTTTGAGAATAATTTCTTGGCCTCCCTAGTCTCCAGATCTTTCTCCTATTTAGCTGGCATGAGACGAGCTGGACTGACAAATTTGAAGCGAGCGTCCAGCAGATGAGACAAAACTGTTTGAATGGTTGAAAAGGTGCCGGGAGGGTTTGGACACAAGTCATTTCGAAAAATTGTTTCCAACAGTTTTTGGAAATAACTTGCCCATGAATCTGTGCCGCTGTGATAAAAACAAGGGCTGGTTATTTTGATGAAACTCATAGTTCGGCAGGCGCATTCATTAAATTGCACTTACAACGTATATCCTTCCATTACACTTCAAAACCAGTCAGTTTCATCATCGATTATTTAAAAAAAACAATCCTTCAGAAATGTGTGTGTGTGTGTGTGTGTGTGTGTGTGTGTGTGTGTGTGTGTGTGTGTGTGTGTGTGTGTGTGTGTTTGTTTTACAAGGAATTCTTACAAAATTACGAACAATTATAAGGACAGTTATGATTTATGAATATAAGCTTCATCAGAGCTGTTACCTTATTTTTTCATGCCCTGGAATAGAAGCACCGCTTTACTTTCTACAAATGTTTTAGGTATCAACACTGTGTAAAGCTTTACACCTCTAATGTTTCACTTGTCTATTATCATGATGCACATGGATAACCTGCAAGATCATTTCCATAAACACAGGACCAGAAGATATATTATGTATTCCTAATGACACTAAGCTTTGGCCACCTCTCAAAGGCCTGTCTTCCTGAGTGAGACAGAAATAAATAGTGACGTCTTTCCCCTGGCTGCCATTACTCAAGCTCTTAATACTGAAGTTTACTTAGCAACTGGTCCTGGAGAAAGACAAAACAGTACACAGTGCCATACAGTGTCCAACTTTCCCCCACTGTCCTTCACCATTCTCCTGCACCTCTGGTTCTATTTAAAGCTTTAAATGTAAAGGACACTAATAGACACATGGTGCACCAAATGATCCTATTTCACCCGATGGCTCAATTTATATGAGGAGGAACACAAAATAATGGCCACACATTTCCATATTGCACCATACCAATGCGACCGAATAGAAGCCAGATGAGGGTCTAGCATTTCCGTATATTACTTTTGTTAAGGTTTCTTGCATTTATAGCCACCTCATTCATGTTTGATGCTGCGAAATCTTGTGAAACCACTAAGGTGTGTATGCATTCAGACTAGCTGGGGAGATGCAGTCATCACGCAGATAGGAACGAAATAGGCTGACGCTCCAGAGAGCCAGGGCTATAATATGTGTTCAACATCATTAAATATAAGAGCTATTAAACATCACAGTCCTCAGTATAAAAACAAGCTGTCAGCCTCATCAGTCACCAAGAAGGCATGAAGAAATGAAGGAATAACTCGAGTCAAGGGGGATTGAGCTCATATTAATCTGGCATGCTGAAATAGAGTTTGATCAGCAGAATATTTAGAAAGTAAGAACCAAGACAGACACAAGTCGGGATTTAAGTACATTTACCCACGCAGACCGTCTTACCATGAAATATTCAAAGAGTCCTTGCATTGTGATCTCAGAAACGAGTAGACTTATTTGCATGTTTTCATATAACAATAAATTACATTTCTCTTTTTTTTCACCTGCCAAAATTAGGGATGCACCGATACCACTTTTTTCCAAACCGATACGAGTACAAGTATTTTTATTTGTGTACTTGCCGATACCGCTACTTCTTAAAGTGGGTTTCCATGAAAGTAGTAGTAAATATGCCCAGAAAATGTAATGTGCTGCATAGCTAACAACACAGCTATGATGATGCTAGGCTTCCTAGCCTGTCTTGATCTGCTCACACTCGGTGTCCTTGAACACGTCATCAACACGAATACCGGAAAATCCAGTAACCTAGCAAATCGGAGTGGTTTTACTGCAATTGCGCAACCAGAAAAGACCGAAGCAGAGTTAGGGTGAAGATTAGCCGCCATGATTAGCATAAATACGCACGTACCTAAGTTAAGCACACAGCTCGGCTCCATGGTGTTGAGTCACACTTACTTGTTGATCGCATCTCTGTTAACTTTCTGGCTCATTGTCTCCCCCTAGACATTGAAGTCAGGTAGGACAACAAATCACACTGCCTAGTAAAGCGATCAGTTTGATATCGTGAAATAGAAGTGGTATCGGTTCATGGTATCGGCACTTTATGTACGAGTAAGAGTATTTTAGCAAAGTATCGGCCCGATACCTGATACTGGTATCGGTATCAGTGCAACCCTAGCCAAAATGCTAGCTGCATAAGGAATAAAACACAGCAAAGCATGTTGTCTTGGCTAACAGCATGGCCTATAATGGAGCATTGCTACACTGAAGTTGATTATTTTCCTATAACAGCATATCCTAAAGTATTTTATTGCTCTTATACCACAGAACAAAACTTCCTTTTTATCCATTTATTATGTTGTAGAATGAGCATAAAACATCCTGGTATGACCTACATTATACCAGCTATAAGCAACTGTCCTTTCACCAGCCTAACTTTTTTTTTGTGTCTTTAAGTTAATAAGACCAAAAAAAAGCTAAAAGTCCTGAAGATTGTGCCGAAAAGAAAAAAAAATTACTTCCTGTTAAAAAAAGTGCATAGCCTACCCTGTTATCATTTTAAATAATGTGAAATGCTAATTGTTAAATAACCTCCGTAGAGAAAGCCACCAGATCAAAATAACAAGACGTTTTCATTCGTTCGTCATTAGGCTTAGATTATGTGGCACATCCACTGTACAAATCCCTGTGAATGAGTTCTTATTAGAAAAACAATGACTTATTAATGTGCACATCAACCATGACTGGACGTGACTCAAGTAAATCAATGACGCGATTTAAATTATAAATGCACTATTGTCAGAATCGTTTTGCTACAGAAAATTAATCTACACCTTCTGACCAACCAGAATCAGCAATTCAACAGTGCTGTAGTCTAGCATACATAGAAGGAATTAAAAACTAACCTGAATATTGATTTGTGCACGTTAAGAAACTGAGGCATTTTCGAGAGATCATTTTAATGAATAAAGTGTCATTAATCGCGCCGCATGGTCAATTCGGTGCCACTGATGATAGCAAATATCCACAGAATGGTCAGGAAATTGATGCAGGCCTTCGGCTAGTCTAGAGCCGGCGATTCCTTTTCATGATTAAAGTCAAGCATTTGCCATTTTCTCAGTCAAGTATATTTCCCTGAGGATTTCACCCGCAGCCCAGGGCCAAAGAAATGCATCCACAGGCATATGACCACCCAGATAAGAGACAGAACGCATGCCTAACTGACACTTGAGTGCCTTGGTGACTGGGCCACACTGGGACCAATCATACAGTATATTCGAACAAATTATCCGATGAGTGTTAAAACTACAGGAGCGTGTTTCATGTCAGACTGGGAACAGCTGATGTGCATATCCTGGCAAGTAACTCCAGACAGTGGCATGTGCTGAATACCAATCTATCTGCTCTACAACACACACTAAGGTTCTCAGGGTTCCCAGTTCTCAGCCTGTCCAGCTCCACACAATCTCTGAAGCAGGGCTTGTGACTGAAAATACATGTGCACGGTAGATGAATGTAGGTTGCACCTGTATGTCTTCCATTTGCATTCAGCAGGAGAAGAGATCGATAAGGGATGCCAGAAGCCATGGTCTTTAGATGCATCCCACTGGAGACCAGCTACCACTCTCATTAATGACCCTCAGAGAATCTGCCTGACAGCCTTGCTCTCCACCACCTCCATTCTCAGCCACAGCCACTCCCTTCATTTCTCTACTACAGTGAACCCCCACCTATCGCGGGGGTTACGTTCCGCCGACCCCCCGCGAAAGGTCAAACCGCGATACTGCCGTCCCACATTCATTTTTATTGTTTATAAATATTTTCAGGCTTTACAAACCATTTCCACTCTCTTATTAACCTTTCCCACACTCTTATAAACACGTCCTATGCTCTTAAACACCTTTCTACACTCTTA
>JAQLOM010000032.1:21061981-21075983 GCA_030068315.1 Chrysichthys thysi
CCACAGTCCAAAGACATGCACAGAGGGGATTAGGCTAATTGGCAACTCTAAATTGGCCCTAGGTGTGAATGTGAATGGTTGTCTGTCTCTGTGTGGTGACCTGCCCATATCCTGCCTCTCACCCGATGTCAGCTGGGATTGGCGCCAGCTTCCCCCGCGACCCTGAACAGGATTAAGCGGTAGAAGACGAATATTAGATTTAAGTCAGTACAGTTTATAATCTGTGAGATGTGGGCCCTGAGAAAGCAATCTTACTGCTGCATATATTATTGCATTACAGTCCTGGGTAAATGGATAGATTTGAAAAGAGCAATGAAAGAGTAGACACACCAAGAGTACAGTTCCTTCAGGACAGACACAGCCATAGATAGGCTCTGCACAGGACCCCTTATCCAGACTGGAGCAGGTCCTCAAACAAGATCGAGGGGAGAAGACCAGAGAGCCTGGACACTCTGTGACCTCAGGGCAGGCATGAGCTGTACAGTTCCACACGCCATGTCCACACACACTACAAAGAGACAAACACACCGCAGGAGTCAAGTGCTTATTAAGTGACGATCAGTGTATTGAAACTTACTTAATGCTATTAAGGTCTAAAGAAGAGGATGAATGTGAATATTTAAAATAAACAGGCACAGAGTACACCGTTTCTACCAATCCTGAAATCATTAAAGATGAATCATTAGTAACGCATGGACAATAGCGTGAACGCCTGGTGTTCGTCATTCTTTTCCAAATAACCAGTGTATAGATGTATAGATGTTTTATAGATGTTGAAGGTGTTGAAAATGACAAAGGATGAGAAAATGTTTTAATTTTAGGAGGGAACAGAAAGCGAATGCTGATTTTCTCTTAGGAGTGATAAACAAATATGATTTCTGTCCAAAGAAATAAAAATTTTAATAAACATCATTTGTGTGTGAGATATCAATAAAATATCTGCTGAAGAAAAGAAAAAAACTGCAAAGTCACCTTCTCATGAGGATTATTATATTGCATCACCTTATGTGGTATGAGCCAACATTTTATGGCCTCAGACCATAACCAATAACATATGCGTTTCGGACGTGCACACACACACACACACACACACACACACACACACACACACACACACACAAGCACATAAGGTGATGCAATATAATACAGTGGAACCTTGGATTGCAAGTAACTTGGTCTGCGAGTGCTTTGCAAGACGAGCAAAAAATTTTAATAAATTTTGACTTGGTTAACGAGCGATGTCTTGCAATACGAGAAGTATGCATATGCTTTGTCTGCCGAGCCTCACGTGATCACAACTTCTCTCTCTCACTCACTGCAGGATTGTGGCTCACTCGGATAGTCAACATCCACGTTAGCATAGAAAAAGACTGAGGAATCCTTCACTTCAAATGAGATCAGGGAGATGTGTAAAATGTGGGAAAGAGTGCAAAACCTTGCAGTGAAAGTCAATCATATATCCAATCATATGTCCTTTTGTAGTAAAAGTCAAAAGTCAAACGTGAAAGTCCTCTCCCCTCTCCCTCACACCAGCCACGATTCTTCTTCAGGTGTGGTGGGGTTGAATAACAAGAAACAGAAATATAGTCAGAACCGGAGAAAGCAAACACGGTAATAGTAAGGCTTGGCAAGAGCGCGGAAAATGCCAACTAATGCTCTGCGACCTTGGCATGTTTGTGCGAGTCTTTATATAGATCCCACAATCAGTCCAAATCCGGTACATCTCTCATCACCCACATGACGCACCGTGGAGTTTTGGAGGAAAACCAGGATGTAATCTTTAGCGGCGCGAGTTCTCTGACATGCGCCGCTTTTGGGAGTGCTAAGAACAGGTGTGCTGCACACGAGCTCCGCGTGGACAAATTCAGGACAGTTTTATATATTTTTACTTTATATTTTGTATTATATTTTGTCAGTTTTAGATAAACATTTGTGGGTTGTGAAACGAATTATCTGAGTTTTCATTATTTCTTATGGGGAAACCTGCTTTGATATACGAGTGCTTTGGATTACAAGTACGTCTCCGGAACGGATTATGCTCACAAGCCTAAACAAGGTTCCACTGTATTACATATAATATCCTGGTCTGTGCCAGGAAATACAAACATGACACCACACACTGGCATGTCTTTTCTAGCACTAGAATCAAGCCATTGTATTCCATGTAATGAGATAAAAAAGCTGCAATGAAGTCAACCTATCCTGATGAGAAATGCAGCGGGCTGTAGACTGACTTCATCAGAGCTCTCCTACCTCAGGAACTCTCAGGAGTCACCAACAATATTCTAACTGCTTAGTGACTGATTTAATCTTCTTAATAAATACATTAGTTTGCAAAGAAACATGTTCCATTTTCTAGCATCCTACAGCCTGACATGATGAAGATAATAATTAATAAAGCCAGGTGAAAGTATCACCCACTATACTGCAACATTTCAATCATTAGCCAGGCAATGTGGGCAAAAAGAGGGCAAACAAATTGCATAGGTATTCATTCAGATCTTTAAACTGTTGACACAATAGCAATTTCCCAGCAGACACTGGATATCATATTTAATACGACTTGCAGCGTGTAATCTAAGGTTACGAAAGGATCTGTCTACCTTCCTGGCATTTAAAATGGAGACATATATAATAGTTCATGAGCATAAAAATGAAATGTGATAAAATACGGTGTATGCTGAATCGGTGTGTCTGTTATCAAGGATAAGATAAAAAGTTACCTTTAGATGGTCATAAAAACTCATCATAAACATGTTATCACAGAGAAACTGGGATAAGCCTCTTTTTTCTTTTTCTTTCCATGAAGTGGTGAGACCCATCAATCTATTCTGTTTCAACAGTCTAATGCCTTAACACATGTCCCGGGATCTGTCGTCCAAGCTTTTGGCCTCTGAATTACCCCTCCCTTATAGCAGCCCTGAGACGATATGCTGCTGTAAGATATAATGGACCTGGAGCTCTGATTCTTGGCCCAACCCTAGTGAAGGTGCACTAAAACTATACGATATGTAATTATTAATGATAGAATGAGGCAACGGCTAATAGGACAGCACGTACTGTACGAACCATGTAACATCTCTCTCTGGTGTGGGGATGTGAGAGTGTGCATGCTACACAGTGCTGGTCAGAAAGTAAGAAGGAAGACCACTAAATGTTCTGATTGCAATTAAATCACCAAAAAAAAAAAAAAAAGCCACACGAATTGTTAATTTTTACCTCCATTTGGGTGTGAGTGAGTTGCCACATACACTATATGGTCAAAAGTATGTGGACACCTGAGCATCACGCCCATATGTGGTTCTTTTCCAAACCGTTGACACAAAGTTGGAAACAGACTATTGAACAGAATGTGTTTGTATTCTATAGAATTACAGTTTGCCCTCACGGGAACTAAATAGTCCAAATTTGTTCCAGCATAACAACGCCCCTGTGTAGAAAGTGAGCTCTATGAAGACATAGTTTGCCAAATGCAAATACAAATCCAGAGGTGAATATCTGGAATATAATTCCTTTGCTTGGAAGCTTGTTTGCTTTGGTCCACACATAAGTGTGACTGCTACCTAAACAAACTCAATCAGAGAATGTAAAAAGCTACTGGACTTATGAACGGCTTCATTTTTCCCATACCAGGTATTGCAATTGATTTGCACAGAGCTTCCTGGCCGATAGACAACTCCAGTATGAACACATGGGCACATGCTGACTGGAACACACTGGCCCTGGTCATCCTGTGCCAGACCTGCGGGACACTGGCAGCCTGGTACACAGCTCCGAGCCCCTGCGTCCACTTGACAGCTCCAGTTCTGCTGCAGGTCAGTACATGAGCCTCCACAAGGCTGGCCACACTCTTGATACCCCTGCCCCCCAGAACACTGCATTGCTGGGCGGAGAAAGAGACACGATTTAAAAAATTGGGATAAAAAAAATAGCAGCTATGTTCATTTAATATAGTCTTTCAGTTGTTTGAGTTTTATTTTATTCTGTTACAGTTTATAATTGACCATTTTGACCCATTTTGATCTGAAGATTGCACTCAACATTCATACTCAGTTAAAATACCAAAGCGTATGTGATGGTGTAAGCTCTTACGGCAGATGGTGTGGTTCCTCCAGCTCACCAGAACCCCCTCCTGGGCACAGTGATGAGCGTAGGCAGTGAGGACAGTGCACTGACACTGCGCGTGCGAGGTGCAGCTACACACCTCGCTCAGACACTGGCGCAGGTACGGCTCGCGTTCCACCACATCGTGACAGGTCTGGGAGACGGATGAGAGATGGTCAGCAATTTTGGGTGAAGTTAGCTATAGCTAGCAGGTTTGTAACTCAGAACTGAAACAAATACATCCTCTGCCAGTATATTTTCCAAAACCACATCCAAGATACACATAACGTTCAAAGCTAGTGAAGGTTGTGAAGCTTTCTAAATTAGCATTTAACATGATGGACAGGCATATGGAGACACCCCTTGCTCTGACTGCTTAAATATTTCTGGCCCACATTTCCATCATTTGTTGTAAACATGATTTCCTGTTTACAGAACCTGGACCACCACAGACTCCAGATCACAGCTGCCAGAAGGTGATCCAACATAAATATAAGAAAAAAATTGCTTTTGAAAATGGCTCATAGCATTTGTAAACATTTGCTTGTTCCTTCACATATAATTCCTTGCATGTACATCTAAGCTTGCTCATTTGGCATTTAGATGAACCATTCTCACTGTTAAGTTATTTTTCCAGTAATTCTGCTCTTTGCAATAATTTTCTTCAGTCTGTGGGAATCAATAGCATATCCGGTGATACAACTCTTGCAAAACTGGTGCAAAACAAATTGGTGACACATTTGCCCACTCTTGAACTGAGTCATAAATCCACGCTAACCTGAAACACAGGGCTGTGGATTACAGCGCAGACACTCTCTGCGTACTCTCGGTGTTGGTTGAAGGTGTTACACGGGTCTGAAGTCACTGCTGAGGGTAAATAGCATGATCCAAGAGTAAACTTTGCAACAAAGGAGGTAACACTGTTCTCGATGTCCCCCTCTGGTGTGGAGAAGTCATCGTGTTGATTCCAAGTCAGTGTCCCACACAGACCTCTCACCTGTTATAGTGCACAAATGCACAAACAAGTCCAATAGTTTGGATAGTTAGCTCAATTTGGTAACACTCATTATTTAGCATCTATTTAGCATGGGAGGGGGGGGGCGACTTCTGAAGGAGCACTGAAGGAGGGCGATTATTTGCTTGGCTGTTAAATTCAAATATCAACCATCTTTCTCCAGAATTGATGAGTCTGCTTTAAGTCCGTTGTTACATCTGAGATCTGAATCGCTCTGTACTCAATTTCACTGTTAAATCCTCACTGCACATATGTGACTCAACTCTGAAATGTAGGCCTCAGGCTGTCTCACTTACTGCAATAAACAAATTCATACTCATACTAGCTGTGTCATGTAAGTTACAAGTGAGGTAAGATTAGATGCATGGACATTATTACTGATAATCCAATCATACGTCCTAGCTAGCTCACTGGGTAGGCATTTTTATAGCTAGAATCTCTATTGGATAAACTAACATTAGATTACTGTAAGAGCACATTACCGGCTCTCAAAGTAATGTTGAAACATCAAGCATATCAGTTTCCACTTTCTAGAGCAAAAAAATAGCCAAGCCTTTTAAGATGCAAGTGCCCTCTTGTACAGATTGTTGTAGGGACAGATGTTAAGTAGGTCATGAGAACAGAACATAAAATTCATAGCATACTGTACTGTTTTGGTAACATTTCACTTTCTCATTGCAACAAAAGCATATCCTGGGCTCACTAGCCATAACAACGTTACTGAATACAGTCTTGGATATTTATCCAAGTGTGCACAAAACAGGAAATGACAATGAGCCTTGTATTAAGTGTTACTGATTGGCGATTCAGGTGCAGCATCGCTAACACTGAAATACAGTGTTAGACTATAAGAGAAACTACTGAGGTGCTTTATTTTACCTTATGAGCGAAGCTTGGCTGCAGAGTGATGAGGATCAGAGGACCTTCAGTGTGCCACAGCAGCTGAGCCCCAAACACATGGATCATGAGGAAGCTTGAAGATGACCTCCTCACAGCCATATCAGCGGTTAACACAGGCAAAACCTGTGGCTGTCCATTTAGCATCACAGAACCTGAGAGAGCAGAAGAAACAGAGTAAGGAATTAAGTGGAAGGGCAACAGCATAAATAGTTAAGCTGAGAAGATAATGATTTATACAGTGACTTCTTATGAATAGACAGGCCAAAAGACACTTGGATCATATTGATATGCAAGATCAGAGATTTAATGAATAAAAGGATGGAAGGATGGGTGGATGGGTGGGTGGGTGGGTCAATATTTAAAATAAAACATATATAGACTGGAATTTTTGGATACAAGTTGAGACGTATAGTTAAATAATTGGGGAGATGAATGACTGATCAATAAATAGATGAATGGATAATTTTAATGACAAAGGGGTTGATAGAAATTTGTGTAGATAAACAGAAGAATGAAAGGGATGAATGGATGTTGTTTACAGTTGGATGGATGGATGGATGGATGGATGGATGGATGGATGGATAAAGTGGTAGATACAGTAGATGGATGCTTATAGAAGTATAGTGAAGATTGAATGGGATGAATGGTTAATCCTTATCGATGGCTGGCTGGATGGGTGAATATTTAGACTGAAACACTGGAATTTATGGATATAAGTTGAGATGCATGTATAATTTAATGAGTGACAGATCAGTAAATAGATGGGTCAATGAGATAAGGTGGATAAAGCAATAGATGGACAGAAATTTAGGTTGATAAATGGAAGAATGAAAGGGATGAATGGACAGCTTATCTACTGGATAGGTGAAGAACAAAAGGGACGAGTGGACAGCTTATGTACTGGATGGGTGGATGGATGGATGGATGGATGGATGGATGGCTGGATGGCTAGTAACTAATCATTTGAATTGAACTAAAGACAGAATGTATACAGGATGGGATGCATAGTTTAATAAATGTAAAAATAAATGACAGGTTATAGTCAAAACACCTTGATGGACAGAGATGCCGCTCACCTGTGTTAGTGAGGGTCACTGTGGTATGGAGGGCAGTGATGGTTGTCTCCCATGGGCAGCGAATGCCATTTCCCTTTACACACTCCCCACCTCTGATGGTCACTGCAAGCTTCTTATCCACAAAATCCTATACGAACAACAGTACAGATCAGATGATCCCCAGGAGCCATTAATGCAAGTAACATGTTTACTAATTTGTCAAGTTTAAACCTTTGATCTTCTTTTTTATTAACCAAGCCTCTGATATTGCACCTCACCTGATAAATGTGCAATATATGTAACATAAAGAGTCAAAGAAGAAGCCATAAAGATGTGATAAAAGTGACTGTATCAGTACAAAATACTGTATCTTACCTCAATGACTGTGAGCTGACAGTCACCAGCCTGGAGATTATACCTCTTCTTATCAAAAGTAGTGATTTGCATTGCTCCAATTATACTGCACTGAGCTGCACACCTTTCTGCAGAACACTGCCACTGGCCTGCCTGACACACACTATGAAAGAAAAAAAAGAAAGAGGGAAAGAAAACAGGAAGGACAGAATAGCTGAACGTGTAGGCTTCAACTACTCAATAGATTAACACTGGTTTACACCAAGCCAGTATGTCAATAGTACTGCTGGTGCACCTACCAGGTGTTACACTTGTGTTTTATGGTATCTCCTTCCTGGTATAAACGTCGCCTATGGAAGCAGGGGCAGTGTTCCCTCCGTAAACATTGGCCATCATGCAGATAGAGCCCAGGAGGACACTCACAACCCCCAACACACTCCTCCCGACACTGGCCCGATGGTGGGGGGAGAGATGAGGAGCAGCTGGGGGGACAGGAAGACACGCAGTCTGAGAAAAGTTGACCTCCAGGACACACTCGCTCTGCATGACACATGAAAGGTAAAGAGGGACCAAAAAGAGCAAGAGGAAAGAAGAAAGCCAAGAAGAATAAATAAGTAACGTCAGAGAAATCTTAAGGCTGAATCAGGCCTTTTTTTTTCCCATCAAAAACGAGATGCAATATAGCTAAAGATTATGGTTTGATGGTGCTACAGTAGTATTTTATTGATATATTGTAGAAAAACTGCTTATTTCTATGTCTTAAAAGTTCTTGAAACTTAATTTACCTATAAAATCCTGAGCGCATTGTGAGTAATTAACTCTATTCCTTCGAGAGATGCTGATCAAATGAGTACTGGTGACTACTTCTGTAAAAGAAATAAGAGACGTACCACAGAGACCAGGGCCCCTCCAGCTGAGGATGACATGTTGTTGGGCACACTCACGGGCATAGCTGGCAAGGGTATCACACACAGCTGCTTCTTTCTCATTGGCCCCCAAACTACAGTACACATATAGACAGGTATCTACATAGGGACCTGGATCCACCTGGAACACAGGGAAAGGATTTAAAGTCATGAATTACCATTCTTCTATAGTTCAAAGTGCGGAATTTAAATGTGGAAAAGTCTGTGAAGTATTCTGACAGCTCTCTCACTCGATGATGGCATTGCGAAAAGGGACTCTCCTTGAGCTGATGGCATGTAAGTTCTGCCGCTCTTCGCAAGCTGATGTCACCCATAATGTCACAGCTGTGGCCCAACTCCGCTGCATCACTGCAGTGCTGGGAATGTTAAGACCAGTACAAACTGAGAGATTTGGCTTTTTGAGGATTTATTTATATTTCCATTAAATAGTTTAGTGCAGGGGTAATCAACCTTATTCGTAATGTGCTAGTAAAATAACTAGTTATTTGAAGACCGAAATAAATTGGAACTTGGCTTTTGCATCATTGCAGTGAAAACCTGTAGCCACACCATTCCTTTGCAGATAAGCCTGGTGACCCCTGGTTTAGCACAAGAACTAAAACATATTGAAAGTATATACTGTAGAAAGGCTTGGGCTAGACAGAACCTTAGAGTGACCAGAAAAGACTTTTTTTTTTTTTTTTAATCTGAACAGGTTTTCGGTCTGTCTTCAAATTCTGGTTGCAAATACTATTTGGAAAGAAATGACTGTCTACAAGTGAATAAGAATGGAACAGTCTGTTTCAGGGAAATAACTACCTCTGTCTCTTGGTTTGGAACACGCCATGAATTTCCAAAGCTGGCAGCATACTGCGATACACCTCCACTCCTAGTGGTGAAGTCATCTGTTTAAATATAAGACCAAAATAAATGTCTTAACTTTCTGTGTCTTAACTTGGACCAAGCACATAGCTTTGGGGATCCCCTATTTCCCATTCAGGAACTACACGATCCAGGTATAGAAGGAGGTTTTCTCCCAAAAGAGATTTGTCTTTATTTGTCTTCTGCCTCTTCATCTTGTTCTGGGTCGCGGGGGGGAGCTGGTGCCAATCCCAGCTGACTTTGGGCAAGAGGCGGGGTATACCCTGTGCAGGACGCCAATCCACCCCAGCTCAAAAGAGATTAGTTTCTTGAAATATTTTATGATGATTTAAGTGAGTGCAATGAGTGATCAATCATACAAAATGCAGTTGATTACTTGGCATGTTATGAAAGTGGTGTTAAAATGCTGGAATGACCGCCTGTGTCAGGATCATACAGATGTCTATAAGGAGGCAGAAAATGAATCAACAGAAAAGCAGTTGAGAGGAATCCAATGTGCATAACTGTCCCTGTCCTCTTACCAGTGCATGGGAATTTGAAATGACTAGAACTGGGCTAAAATCACTAAGAAAAATGTCTGGAAGTATATCAGGGATTTGGTCAGTGCATTCTTTTATCACCAGGAGTTTTCCTGAAATCAGCCAACAGAGTGCCTGATTGTTGAGGGTAATTCTGGTCATTCGTGGTATGATTTAAGCCAAGCACAGGAGAAATTCAGCACATCTGACATATCACATACACTGCCTAAAGAACCCTCTTACCATCGGCATTATTGTTGTATAATCCACAGAGGCCCCTAGTAGCATCAAAGTGCTCTGCAGTAACGGTCAGATACACAGTGTTCCCCATGTCGAATTTCACTCTGACGCCCAATCCACTTTCAATGAACACAAAATCTCCCAGCCAGTGAATGCTCACTCCTACGGGAAAAACATGCAAAATACACACGGTATTATATTAATATAAATGTATAATGTATTTAAACTAAAACTGTTTATGCAACTCCAAATGAATACTTTCCTATTATAATTTATTTTATTCATTTTCATTCACCAACTACTGGATTCTAAGAGGCAGTTTATTCAGCTAAAAAACTATAGCCTAAGAAAGCCGAATTGTAATCAGTGACAACGTGCTTTGCACAACTTGCTTTCATTGCTGAAGTTGACTACCAAAAGCCAAAATCCATCCAATTCTTTCTGTAAAAAGACATGTGCAGACTATTAAATGTGTATAGTTATGTGTTTTATAAATGTGTGCTGTATATTTATGCCTAATGTTCCCCAGTGTGTGCTCAGAATATTCATCAAATGTATTTGTCAGCAGTGGCAATGCAGGTGTGTTTAAATTCCCAACATGTGGCCCTGGCCATGGCGCGGCAGGCTAGGGCACCATACTTCAAATCCAGGGACCCGGGTTCAATTCTGACCTGTGGTCATTTCCTGATCTCTCCCTGTCTCTCTCTCTCTCTCACTCACTTCCTGTCAAAATCTCTACTGTCCTATCCAGCAAAAAAGGCCAAAAAAATATCTTTAAAAAAAAAAAATTCCCAACATGCAAAAGCAAATTACTTTAGCAAGATTTCATGGCATAATTCTTCTCATCAGAGTAATGTACATAAAAGTTTCACTTCATTCTTAGCGATAACTGAGAATGAATTGAGGGAATGCAGGTGTGCAAATTCCTTTACCTAGGAAGTACTGGTAAAAAGGTACATTGATTCCCAACCATAGCAATGGGTCATGGGATCATTCTTTTCACCTGGCTAATCTATATAACAGCTTTACTTAATTATTTTGGCAAACACAAAGCATTTCATTTCATCCAGTTATGTAGGGCACAACAAATGCATAACCAAAAGTACAATGGCCAAGGTTCAGAATATAATTAAAAAGTTATATGGAAGGTGTATTAATACCATTTTGAAAGAAAGGTTCACCCTGCTGTAACAGGACACTGTTGAGTGATATGTTGCCCTTATGAACAGACACAAGGTCAAGTCCCAACATCATCTTCAATGCCTAAGGAGTACAAAAGGGTTTAGAGTCAATAGCAGTCCATAACAACATGGTTCTTGAAGAAAGTATAAACCTAAAAACTCCTGATATACTTACTTAAATATAAGTCGCATAAATATTTTGACACACATATCATCAAAACTATCAGCATTTACACTATATGGCCTAAAGCCTATGGATATATAACCATCACACATTGCATGATGTAGCAATAAATATTCCCTTTTACTGGAAATAAGGGGGCTAGTCCAAACTTGTTCCAGCATGACAATGCCCCTGTTCACAGAGAGGGGTCCATAAAGACATGCTTTGCGAAGGTTCAAATCGAAGAATAAGACTTGCACAGACCCCGACCTCAACCACAGTGAACATTTTTGAGATGAATTGGAACAGTGACTTCATGACAGGCCAAGTTTGAATGGTCTGATTAGACCAGCTACAAGAATGAGTCTGTCAGTGCCTATCAAGATGGTAACACTAGAATAAATTGTTGGATGTCAGTGGTGAGGAAGCTGCCAGGTTATAGAGGGAGGACCTTCTGTGTAATGCTCAATGAGAGATCTTTTGATTACTTTAAGAAGAATAAGAGAGCAGGACTGTAGCCAAAGCAATTGCAGAAGCTTGAGAATTAGATGAGTTTGGGGATGCCCTGGGAAAAAATCTTCAGTTGTCCTCAGAGGTGTTCTGGCAAACCAGTACCTCAGCAGAGAGATGAGTTCTTGTACAAGTTCACTCACTCACTCACTCACTCACTACTGCTTAATCCTGTTCAGGGTCACGGGGGGAAGCTGGAGTCCATCAAAGCTGACTTTGGGCGAGAGGCCCTGGGAAAACTGCCAATCCACCCCAGGGCAACACACAAAGACAGACAAGCTTTCACATTCACATTCATACCTATGTGCAATTTAGAGTAGCTAATTGGTCTAATCCCCTCTGTGCCTGTGTCTTTGGACTGTGGGAGGAAACCGGAGAACCTGGAGGAATCCCAGACAGACACAAGGAGAACATACAAACTCCACAGAGAAAGGTGTCCAGGTTGACCCTGCAGATCAAACCCATGACCTTCTTGCTGTGAGGCAACAGTGCTAACCACTACACCACCGTGCCACCCCTCCTTGCACAAGCTATGCTAAGCAAATATTAGAGAATGTTTACCTTTACTGGGGAAACTCTTGAACAATCAAAGAACATTGAGAAAATCCTTAACCTGGTGGACATGCCCTGCCTTCACATTCTGTTAAGGTCATGAAACAGTGGACCAGATCTTGCGAAGCTTTGTGGGTGGGCACAAGTGTATACTAACCAAGCATACATGTTGTGGGGTTGGAGAAGGACTCGTGTGAAGGAAGTTGTTGTATGAAGCACTGCAGAAATGGAGTGTATCTGAGGTGTTCATTTTGGAAATCGAGTCTCTCACTGAGCACAGTGTTGTGCCTGCATTCTATGAGTTAGGTCAAAATTGTTTAAGGTGGGCTTTGGACTCCATCAAGGAGTTCAAGAACCAGCCATATTTGAAGAGGTATGCAGTATGGATAGCTTGAGGTAACATCCCACCAACATGGACTTGAACAGTGCACAGCTGAGTGTGCAGCTGCCGAGAAAAGAATAAGGTCCATTGAGGGTGTTTAGGTATGGTGGTGATTTTAAATAATTATTAAGTAATTATTTCCAACTGCTATATTTATGGTAATGTGCACTTACTATCAGCCTCAAGGTTTTGCTTAAAGCCTGACAAAATCATTCACATATTTGTTCATCATTCCTGGAATCCAGGCGCTGTCACTTTTGATGTATTTTTCCTGATCGCCACACATATCAGATACTATATTAGAGCACAGTCTAATGCTAGTGTGTGATGTACCTTGCTGCAGTGTCCTCTGCCATCACACACAGTGCTAATGTAGACAGCCCAGGTCCCATCAGTGGATGAGGCCAGCATGTATGTGCAACCACCTTGAAAATGGAAGTGCTTCTTGTCAAATGATCGATAATGTGCCCCACCCCAGGTCATGCAAGTGGCAGAGGCCTTGGGATCCCGAATGCCTCCAAGAAGACCTCTGTGAAAAAGGGGTGATGGCTGAGCATCTGATGGCATAGAACAATGAGAAATTAGTGACTAATTGAGTTTTACACTGAGCAATGACAACAATCTACCTAGCAAATGTTTACTGTGGTATTTTCATGAGAAAACTGAATCATTGGGGGGTTTTTTATCTTGTAAAAATGCCCATATTTCGCCTTACTTTCTTTAACTGTTTTGCGTGATGATGAAAACAACACTTGCTTTATGATTATGCATAATTCAGTAGAATATTGAATACTGACTCCTGAATATATTTTAGCATGAAAAAGTTGAAGGTACTTTACCAGTGATGATTCAACCAAAGAGTTCCAAAGAATGAAGCAATGAATTAAAACAGTAATACGTTTACCTGGCAACAGGGTGTAGGAACAGGACAAGCAGGTCTGATCAGAAGCGTTTTTCCAGCTAAGACCCCACAGATTAGCACAGCATTGCTCAAAAGGCATCAGAGAAGAGTTCTGAACCCCGGGGAATTCCTCACAACTCCATGTAGAAAAACACAGACCCCGGATACTCACTCCTAGGTTTTGAAAAAAGTAATGCATAATATTACTGACATAATACATAGATATTATATATGTGTATGTATGCGTGTGTGCATATATATATATATATATACACTACCGTTCAAAAGTTTGGGGTCACCCAGACAATTTTGTGTCTTCCATGAACAGTCACACTTTTAT